>JAGVSP010000476.1:0-65410 GCA_022494985.1 Micrasema minimum | reverse complement strand
TGTTAAAAATAATGGGTTTTTAAAAGGGGGAAACGGTCCATGCTCTGAGGTATTAAACTTAACCTACATTTTAATGTCTCACTAAAAAGCCAAGTTCGAAAATGGCTGCAGCAGCCTATACAATGAGTATGGCTAGGATTATTACGATCTCCACGTCTTTATTGAGATTTCCCCTGTTCGCTTGCTGTAGGTTTATGTCCCTTTTCCAATCACGGTTCGTTCTCTCATCCTTTAATATCATCAGGTAAAAAAAATAAAATAAATGAGTATTTAACTTTGTGGAGAACTTGTAGTTAAAGTATACATACAGGAAAAAGTTTTATTTTATTGGTATGGATCAAATAAAACAGTTTTTTGGAGTATAATAATACTTTATTTTTACTATATCAAAGGGTATATAGTACAACAATAATTGTTCCATACTATACCATTTTTGTCATACTGTTAGTGAGTGACATTTCTAGGGTTTACTTTTTTCTTTGTGTGTGTGATTAAGTATAGTTTAAATTGTTTATGGATTTATTAATAATTAAAACAAAAAAAAAACATTTAAACATTGTGA
Organism: Micrasema minimum; assembly: GCA_022494985.1. NCBI lineage: Eukaryota > Metazoa > Arthropoda > Insecta > Trichoptera > Brachycentridae > Micrasema > Micrasema minimum. The sequence continues at coordinate 64,848 of JAGVSP010000476.1, read as the reverse complement.
AATACGTTCCTCGGCACGGGTCCCCCCAGTGAGTAATGGTCATTTAAGAGAAAGTGTAAAGCAAGACTGAAATAAACTAAATAAATAAATAAAATTGTGACGCGTTTTCGTCGTGTTAGGACATTTTTCAAACAAACTAACTGAATATTTACAAAGTTTCCTATTACTAAAATAAATTGCTATTTTATGTTTGTGTATTTCTATACAAGCCAGATAATTAGAGTAATTAAAATTCAATTATAAATAGGGTATTACTAAGTATATTAGAGGGAATAATTTTGGGTTTAAATTGGTGAAAAACCTTCCAATTAGAATATTATAATCCAATAAACTTGTTTTATTTTGGATACATTATCAAATTTAATATGGAATTCTACCAAATGAGGTAATCACTGCCACCCGGAATTGAATTTTAAAAATGCTTTCGTGTAGACGCGAATATTTAAAATTTTGAAGTGGGATGAAATATCCCAAAAACGCACGCAAAAATTAATAAAAAATTTGAAAATAACATTCATTTCAAATCTTAAACAATGACGTCACTCCTTGTATCTAAGTGTAGTGTTTCCGTTTCCGTTTAATTGCAAAAACAGCTCGACGGATGCAGCTGGCAAAATTTTCTTTATGTGCCCAGAAGCAAGCGATCGAAGGAATAAATGGATCGGAGTTATCAAGCCCAAAAAGAAAAAAAATACCAAGAGTGCAATATACGTATGTGAAGACCATTTTAATGTAAGTTGACGGATTTTTATTATGCTTTTATGTATTTTATAACCTGTAAATGAGCAACGCCCGGTAAAGTTGTCAGCAACTTTATAAAGTATTTTATGATGATAAATCGCGATGATTCTGCAACAATACACCTTTAAAAAGAAAAAATTATTGCTTTGTATCGGTTACAATTTTTAGTATAAAATACCTTTAGTTGCACTGTACTGAAGCCAGAGCATTGTTTTGATTAGCTAGTTTTAAAAATATTATATTACCTGTTCCTGTGCTATTCAATAGTGGATATTTTGAATTTAGTTATGTTTATGATGTAATCCTAGTTTTTTTATAAGAAAGTGTAGTGATTCATTAATCTTTTCATGCACTGACAAATCCACACACGTAATGGTAATGCAAAGGAAATTACATTTAGTAATTAAATGTAATATTGCAATGATTTATATATGCTAATAACAACTAACTGAATTGATACTTGTTTTCAGCTAAAAGAAGATTCTATCAACTTCATGGAATACAGGTTGATTGGAACCAAACTAAGATTAAAACCAAATATTACTCCGCACATATTTCCGAGTAACAGCCAAGATCAAGAGCCGAGTTCTTCTTTGCAAACGACTCCCTCCAGCTTGAGCCATATACCTAATATACATTCTGCACCCAAGAGAATAGCATTCCGCAAGTGTGTAGTGCCTATGTGCCAAAATACATCTGAAAACACACCTGATAAAAAATTCATATTTATGCCAAGGAAAAGGTCACTTAGGGAGAGATGGTTATATGCTATAGGACTAGCAGATCAATTGTGGCCAACCAGCAAAATCACATATGTTTGTCAAGATCATTTTGATGTAAGTTAAATGTATTTTAATATTTTATAAAACTAACTAAGTACAGCAATATCCTATTTAAGAGATAACACGGTGAGTGCAGACAGTAAGAGACTGTCTTGAGAATATGTAGCTCAAAATAAAACCCAGACATAAGTTAGTATATGTGAGGTTATTTCATTTTATAACATTTTTATAATACTTTATGTTTGTCATACAAATTTAATATTGTAAAATGAGTCACTATTAGGTATACAAAGGTATTGAATTAGCCAAAGCATTTATGTTTTATTACCTACAGTATTAATTTATAAACAGTAATTATATTTATGTACATATTACTTTTTTTTCAGCTTAAAGACGATGCTATAAATTTGAGTAGATACATGCTCACTGGATGCAGATTGAGGTTGAAAGAAGATATTGTGCCACACAAATTTGATTGTAGACGACACTCAACGACGCCAGCAACACCAGCAACACCACCAATGGAAACACGAACCTCTCCAGGAAGTGGTATACAAGTGTCTGCGGGGAGCTCAACTCATATTTCTGGCGGAAGTTCAGCTCAAGCCTCTGCGAGGAGTTTGGTACAAACTTCTGCTAAAAATCCAGCACAAGCCACTGCAGGGAGTTTGTCACACAATATTCTGCGTGTTTACCAGCACCATACATTGGATAAATCCATTACCTCCAATACCGATACAAGTAATATACATGTAGATAAAGCGGTGCAAGTAAATATAAAAATGAATCGCCGAAGCTTTGGGACGAATACAGGTGTAAAACTTGTATCTGTTTTATGTTCTCCCATTAAAGCCATTAGCAAAGGTATGCGCTCGCCAAAACAGTTACGCCGTCCAGACTTTTCAGAAAGTGATGTTTCTTCTGAAGAAAAAGATTTCTCTGCATATACATCAGACACCGAGTATTTGACTTCAGAAGTAGACATAGAAGAATTCAAATCGATCATGTCCAATGGAATTTTAATGGCAATTTTAAGGGAGCCCAAACTGTGTTTAGGGATACCAAAAAAATCCTATTATATTATTTCTATTTTACAGGATACTGTTCCTGTAACATATAGGGATATATTAATAACTTTAAAGAAGATACGTCTTAATGACTCCTATTCTATCTTAGGTTTACATTTTGGCTTATCTTCTAGTAGTATTTCTAAAATTTTTAATTCAACGGTGTATCCATTATCTGCGTGCTTGAAGCAACTCATTGTATGGCCTGAAAAAAAGCAATAAAACGTTTCCTTCCTGACGCTTTCAGATACAGATATTCTGACATCACATGTTTGATAGATTGTCTCGAAATAGAAATAGAAAAACCGAGTGACCCTAAGAACCAGTCTTTAACATGGTCAGAATACAAAGGCTGCAACACAATAAAATACCTGATCTCCTGTACACCAGATGGATTAGTTAACTACATATCGGATGGTTATGGAGGGCGAGCCACTGATACCATCATTATGGAAGGTTGCGGCTATTTAAGTCTGTTATACCCAGGTATGAAAATTATGGCAGATAGGGGGTTTAAAAATATTTCTAGAGCTTTACAAGCTGTAGGCTGCGAGCTCGTACGGCCTCCCAGTGTTCTGACGGGAACAAAACCAACTGCTAAGGAAGTTATGGAAAGCAAGAGAATAGCTGCACTAAGAATTCATGTAGAACGAGTAATAGGTCGGCTCCGTGAATTCAAGATGCTGTTACCTCACGCTAGAATAGATCATCATCAAGTACACATGTTGGATCACCTGATTATTATTGCTTCTGGGATCATCAATATTCATGATGTACTCATTAAAACATAGTATTTTTTATTTTTGTCTGTTAAGTCTATATTAAAGGTATTGTAAAATGTATTATAAAAATGTATTTTTCATATTATTTCTAACTTTATGTGCTTCTTGTATTTATTATTTTTTCTTTTTAATTCTACATCAATCTTTTAAAAATCGTATATCTAATTGAATTTTACTGTATATAAGGTTATTGTATACATATTAATAATAATAAATTATTTATGTTATTAATATTTTATGTATAAAAATTTTAGGGTTTAAAGTTTAATATTTTAATTCAATGTTTATTGATATTAGATTATTTTAACATTTTAGCTTTTGATATTTTATTATGTATGCGTGTATTTGTTTTAATAATTTATATAATAAAAGGTACTAAGTGCCGTTTATTTTATAAATAAATAAAATTGTTTTTGTAAAAATAAATTCATTTAATAGTTATATCTTCTTTTTTCTCCTTAATTTTATAACTCATGTGTACATACATATTTCTTTTTTTATAAAAAAAATCTTTTAACAATCCATTACAGTATTTATATATTCTGCCAAAGGAAACATTTGTGCATTATGTAATAACTACTACTACTACTTTTCCCTTATCCGCACCCAATAGTGCGAAGTGCACTGCATTGGTACATCATGGCAGTGTCTTGATGATTTTATAACATGAAGGTGACATGAAATATTAATATAAAAATCACATGTAAACCATTTTTTCATGTCGACCCCCTACGGGAATCGAACCCGCAACCTCATGCACGGTAGCCAAACGCACTACCGCTATGCTACGAGGAAAACATGTAATAAAGAAAGGCTTTATAAGGATGCGCTGCCACGTTACCCCGATACAATCATAGTGTTATATTTTCTCCCTGGAATTACACAGTGCTAATAGCACTAGACCACTAGAGCAAGGATTTTTGGAATGAAAATCACTAAGATTGTATGAAGAGCGGCTGCAGGTCTAAGAGGATAATATAAAAACAATAACAGACTTTAACACATTGTTTGTTTTTATTGAACAACCATCAGTGCTTTACATAATAATTTATGTCCAACTAAAGGCTTCAGCCACCTAAACTTAAGTAATAAATTATTTCTAAACTAAACTACTAGACAAAAAATCTGAGAAAATAATATTTGACCTAAAGAAATGTACAAACATAATGATACGTTAACATGAAACACAAGTAATGTAGTAAATGGTATGTAGAAACTCAAGTTTAAGGAAATAAACTATTATAGCTATACAAAATTACATAACCTTCAAATAAAACCAAATATTGTATTATTGTAAAACAATCTAAAAGTAAAAATTGCATTTTTATGTAATACATTACAACATATTCATGTATTTATTTATTCATGCCCAAAGGGCTTTTACAAAATAAATATGAATATCATTACTAAAGCAATGCTGTTATAAGCAGATTCAAGTACATAAGTTTCAATATAAGTGTAAAATTAAACATGAGCAATAGAATAAACAGTAAGCAACATGGAAGACATAATATACATAAGACATTTATTCAAAGTAAAGTATTTTCCAACATAAATACATATTACTTATTAGGCAAAACTTGTAAGTTCTTATGTAGTATTACAAAAAATAAAAACACTAAGCACAAGTCTTTCATTTAATTTTTGGGTAAATAGCATTAAACCAGAAAATGGTACACTTTTTAATTAATTCTTCACAAAAAAATTTATCATAGTCCACAGTCAAATTAGTTATACACTTTGATGTTTCGAAATTTGGGTGCGCAACACAAAAAAATCCGAAAGGTTTTTTGGCAAAATGCATTTGGAGCTGAAGTTGCCCAAAATATTTGTCGGCAGGTTTGCCGCCACTTGATATGTATGTTTTAAATGTTTTATCATTTATTGGGCACTTCACCTCAACAACAAAATCATCTCCAATCGCATCTGGCGACGCGCCTAATATTGGGCATTCTTTACTTAATAAAATCCCAGTTTTTTTAACCTTTTTCTTAATCGTTTTGCAAAGAACACCTAAAACTTCATCCTCGAGATCTCTACCTCTTTTCATAGCTTTGGTGTCTTTTATCGATGAACCTCCGAGGATCCTCTCCACTAGAGAACCATCGAATGTGTGGCAATGTGCAGCTTCATGTGCCTTTGATGCTGTGATTCTGCCGTAGCGCAGCTCGAACCAGAGGCCACTTTTTGCCTGTTCTTGGGTGGCTTCTGCAGCTTCTTGGCATCCTTCTAAACTCATTTTACTACCTAAGTATGGCAATATTCCAGAGATATTGATTCCTTCTTCTCGAGACATTAATATCAGGTGCCAGAGAGACAACTGCCTTAGGGGACTAACATTACTATTCACTTTAGCTTTTACTACACAAATATCTCCTGACCGCCGGACTTGAACAAAGCCTATCGCATTATCCCCGTAGCTCTCTCTGGTTGATCTGCAAACAAAATATTATCATTACTTACATATTTTTACTGAGTGATCCTGCGATTTTTAACAATTATTATAAAATAAAATAAAATAAATTCTATAGCTCACAATCTAACTAACTATGATGCAAGTTCATGGTACTATTTTTATTATTAAAACAATGTTTACTTTGTCCGAATTCAATAAGTTTACACAGCGATAAAGAGACCACAAGTCACATAAATATATTATAGTTCCTATACCATGTAAATAAATACATACTTATTTCAACATTTACATTTCGTAAATTATACATAACCTTAAAAAAAAAAAAATATAAGATAATAAAAGGTTAAATGAGAAGTAATACATACCTTGCAGCTTTAACGCCCTTTATTTCGGCACTGACAAAATTCTTATTGTTTGCGAAGTAAACTGCCATCATTATGGAATCGATTTTTGGAAGATTGTCAGATTTAGCTTCAACAAATCCAATTTCAGTCATTTTATAGACAAACGCGTCGGTCGAAGCTCGAAATAAAAAGATAAACGTATCCAGGAGGAATCACTATTAAAATAATAAAACGTATCCAAATCTCGTACGATGCAACATGTAAACCCACGCGTAAACCGATGTAAATGGCGCTTAACTGTTGACATTAAATTTAAACTTTCAAGGTTTTTTTAAAAATCAAAACGTTCGTAAAAACAACCATAACAAAGAAATGATCAAATGATGATCAATTGAAATGAAAAAATGAAAGCGGTATTGCATAGATTTTTGACAGTTATGATATTGGCTGAAGAATAATCACCTACCGTTGTTAGTGAAAGTTGGAACGCTACTCGTTTTATGACGTCACTCCTGCAACGTGACGCACTTAGTCTAGTCGTTTGGCGAAAACCACCGCGATCGATATTTTTTGCGAAAAATGAGATATTAGTCAATTCAATATCAAAAATGACTTTTTTAAATATGCAACAAGAGGTTAAAAAAAATATAAGATTAGAAAAGAAAAGATAAACTATGTCACAGAATTGTCTCATGTATAAGGGAATTAAAATGAATGAGGAGATGCCAGAAGAAATAAAAAATGAACAAAATTTAAAGTTATTTAGGGCTTAAGTGTAAAAAATATATGTGTGAGAAATATTAGTGTAGGATAAGAATAGTAAGGAAAAAAAAATTAAGTGTAATGAAATAATATTAGTCTATGTAAAAATTATATAGTACTGAATAAATAAAAAATTAAAAAAATCATTGAAAAAAATTCGGCGTATCGAGAATTACTAAGTGTACCTATAGAAAAATTGTAAAATACAATTAATTTTTGTAATTTTTCTTTGAGATTTTGTGCAGTTTCGTACATTTCAGTTGTACAATAATTCTAGTGATTCTTTTCGTAGCAACGTATTTGTAAGTACCAATTAACAAAAGTCAAAATCACATAGAATTTTCAAAAATATGAATACTAGACTGATCATCTAACTTTAATGTAATAAATTATCGAGATACACTGCACTTAGTGTACCAATGCAGTACCCTATGCCCCATTAGATACAGAGGAAATCTAGGAGCAGTAGTAAGCACGGAGAATGTGTTAAAATGTAATATGAAATTTAATATCATCATCATCATCATTTCAGCCCGTTCAGGTCCACTGCTGGACATAGGCCTGTCTCCACTCCTCCGATCCTGCGCGGGCCCCATCCACTGTCTTCCAGCAGACTTCCTGATGTCGTCCACCCATCTCATCGGTGAACGTCCTTGAGGCCTCTGGTTCCTCGGTCTCCACACCAGAACGCGTTTCGTCCATCTGTCGTCCGTCATTCTGGCTATGTGACCGGCCCATTTCCACTTCAACCAAGCAATTCGCTGCACCACGTCGCAGACCTTTGTCTGGCGTCGGATCCAATCGTTCCTTTTTCGGTCTCTTAATGTTATTCCAAGCATAATCCTCTCCATGCTCCTCTGTGCAACTTGCAACTTATGGAGGATTGCTTGGTCAGAGTCATTGTTTCCGCGCCATAAGTAAGGACGGGCAGAATGCATTGGTTGAACACTCGAGTCTTGAGGGAGTTGGGGATGGAGCTTCGAAATGTGGAATTTAGCTTTCCAAAAGCCAAGCAAGAGAGATTTATCCTCCTATACACCTCGCTGGTCTGATTGTCTCTGCCGATGGTGATTTTGTGACCAAGATAAACATAGTTCTCGACTTTTTCCACAGGTAGAATTTTTCCATCCGTGTTGACGTTTGTCATCAATTTCGTCTTGAATATGAATATGAAATAACGATTAAAAAAATCTATATTCCCGCGAAGTTCACCTGTCTAGACGGCATAAAAATGACCAATACGTTTTTTTCTCGCAATACCCTAAGATACAAGTACGAGGTTTATTCTTAGGACAGTAGGGCAGTGGTCGGTGGTTACGTGGTTAGTGGTCCGATGCGACAAAGGCCCTCCGCTCACGGCCAGTCCCTCGCTTGTAATAATTCGTCTTGAGTGGACGAAGCCTCAGGCGACAAGAGTGAAAGCATGCCGCCACACAACGTGAGAAAGCAAACATGTATGGTGGGCTTTACAAATTATATTTATATTTTGCCCCGTGTAAACTTTTACCAATATATATAGAATTATATTCTAGACACCTAAAATTTAATATGTTCTTAGTTCATATGTAATATCACGCTCTCCGTGAATTCCATTCCTGTGTGTAACTATCGCTTAAAACTAACATAATGGAACCCTTGACTTGCATCACTTCGCAAATTAGATATGATGATGATGATGGTGATGATGGTGAATCACCATGGTGATGATGATAATGATGATGGTGATGATTGTATTCCATATTTTACTAATATTATGACCACAGTAGTTACACTGGGAGCACTAGAACACGTCCTTCAGCGTAAATCCGCCCTGTTTCACACCCCACCCGACCGAACCTCCCCCACTCCGCCGCACCCCAACATACCTTTATCAGCAGCCTTCTGATAGATTACACGCGCGGGTGATAAATGTTGCTGCGCTTAGCATAAACCGGAGAAAATTCTCCCGAAAATATTGCCAAATAAGAGAGCCCATTACAGTTATTTTATAGGTATAGTAAAATATATTGTAATATGCACTCAGTTTCGAAACAGCAGAGGACGAAGAATTAATAGGGTAAAAGATTTAGTTATAATTTTTTTTAAATGACAAAAATGAGGGCTTCAAGTTTTTGTTTTCATATAATTAATGCATTTTTTCGAAAATCGATCTGTCTATTTCTCTAGATTCTAGAATATACTTTTGAAGTACCTACCTATGGTTAATTGATGATTTCTAAGGTTTACCTCAGAAACAGCCCTCAACTAATAACAATGAGGGAATCCACTGTTTTCTAAAGTAATTTTTTTCTATAAACTTACTATTTAACTAAACAAAAAAAATATATTTAATATTTTTTTATAAGTTATTGATGAAGATACGATTTTTTAAAGTTGCACATTTCAAATACCGCGCTAAATACCAACTATGTACTAACTGCGTCATTTTTGCAGGAGTGACGTCATAAAACGGGTTGTTTAAGGCCATGGTATTTCTCCAGCCAGTAACAAAACTGTCAAAAATCTATGCAAACTGACGCGGAAAGCACAGATAAAATATACCGTCGACTCAACTGTCATATACTGTTAACAGCTGTTCTAGGGAGACTGAATGGCGGCCATCTTTTTTGCAATAGAAGCTTGTATGTAGATTGTATTCCATATTAAAATGCCATGGAACGCGGCTACGGGGGTTTAAAAACGGAAACCGGAAACACTACACTTAGATACAAGGAGTGACGTCATTGTTTAAGATTTTGAAATGAATGCTATTTTCAACATTTTTTATTAATTTTTGCGTGCGTTTTTGGGATATTTCATCCCACTTCAAAATTTTTCAATATTCGCGTCTACACGAAAGCATTTTTAAAATTCAATTCCAGGTAGCAGTGGATTACCTCATTAATAGATTGCATCTTGTCAAACAAACATAAAATGATAATTGCTATCCGTCGTTTTGTGCATAAAATTAGCATTGCATCTTCTGGATGCAAATTGCCCGCAGAATGCAAGTTTTCATATCCCTAACTGATTAGAAAATGAGAAAGTTGCGTGCATTTACGCACGATCAAATAATAATCATTCTGGAAAGCTATTTATTCTTTATTTCTACTATTCGATTAACCAATGTTATTCAAGATTTTAAAATAACTTCTTCAATAAATCAATTCCTTTTCTTTATTTTGTAGTATTATGCGAAATATAACATAATTTTACTTAAGTAAAATCGATTATCTATAACTATATACGAGTATTATGAAGATATTTACTTGGAGACAATTCATCATATCATATGCTCCACATATGCATTCGAAAAATACGTCAGTGATTATGAATTTAAGTATATCATCATCATCATTCTCCTTACGCCCCCTATGTAGAGTATATGGATAGTACAAAAATAATAAATAATAATAAATTTAATACGTATCCCTATGGAATGTTAACGTTTACGTTCCATTAGCTACCTGTGAATCAGTCTGTCTGGTGGAAGATGCTTCTATTGTTTGTTTTTGTAACTTCTAATAATAGTTAAATGACGCTGCTGTTAAGTGCTTTTTACCACAGTTTCTTAAACTTACCTACTATAAAGCAAATTACCTATTTCAAAACAATTAATAATATACACATGGGTATAGTCATTTATCGTACTATAAACTAGTACTAAGACATTTTTGAGAGGTTTAGATTCAATTCAAAGTTCACAACAGTACCACTTAATTATTAGGAACTACATGCTCTTATTTGAATTTTAAACATAAAGCGTAAGTAGCATATTTAAAAAAAAAACAATATACACTGCACTTAGTGTACCGATGCAGTGCCCTATGCAGAGAGAAGTAATAGTAGTAGCATATTTTGAGCTTTTTCCAAACCTTCATAATAATACTTAAATGAATCGATTGTGTCCTAGTAAGTTATTTGATTTTTCGTACATTAAAATTTATGTGTAAAACCCAAGGAAATAAAAATTCAAGATCCTCGGTAAAACCACATTCATCGTACCTTCCTATGTTTGTTTGGTATATATTTAATCAGTGTTTTAAAAGTACTGAATTACTTATCTTACTCGTAGAGCGCTTAATATACCCGGATATTTGTAATATTACCAGCATAGTTTTTATTGTTTTGTTCTTATGTACTTTGAGGACCCCTTATCGAAGATCAAGAATCAAGAAAGCTTCAGACGTCAGTCACAACAGTTAATCATAATTAATCTGGTTTATTCTTAAGTCGATTCGATTCACGTTTGATTGCTACCAGAACCACTTCTTCATAAAAAGAATACATCTGATACTAGGAATTAAGATCCATATTACAAATATTGTGTTCGCCATCACCATGATACGAAACCTAAATTATAACGTCCATTATTTATCTTTAATCTGTAATGATGATTACAGAGCGGTTTAAAACTAACAACTACAATTATTTTTTGTTTATTCATTTGTTTCCTGATACTCGTAAACAAATATTTTATGATCCAATTAATTTGACTGTGTACTTTTTCAATACCTACGACCACCCTCGTTTTATGGAGCGAGAATTGAAAATATTTATGTTTATTGCACAATCAATACATAATTCATTGAAACAACAAGGTAAATTTAATATTTAACCAATCGTCAGAAGCACTATGAGCTAGTTCATGGGTTGAAAACAATTAACTGGAAGTCTGTAACGAAATGAAGATTATTATTTTTATTGTTGTTGTTATAGGCAGGCGGCTTTTGCTGGTGTGCCTATAAATATTATCTTTTGTACTGCTTCTTGTCTGCCTTCTGCATCTGAACGGTTTTTGAACTGGTTGACCGTAGTGGAGTGGACAACTAGGCCTGGCAATTTGTTCCATAGTAAACGTCAAGGGCTACATGAATAGTGACGTAAAAGGGGCGTGGCCAACTAGGACTAGTGTTTTCGCGGTAATTTGAAATTGAAAACTTCAAAAATGATTTTTAACCTACTTAAAATTAAGAATTTTTTTTTTATGACTAATCAATTTTAATGTTTGTTATTGCAGGCAGCGGCGCCGCTCCGGCTCCAGCATCGTGGTGGTAGGGGACGAGGAGTCGTGCAAGGCGCGCCTACCCGAGGGGGACTACCCCCTGCCCGCCCCCGCCCCACCCCAGGACCTAGACATGCTCATGATGCTCTCGCTCAGCGGAGACCCTGGTCAGTATAGCAACCTAATCTGGCTTTACATGCTTACTCATCAACATAATTCACTGTTGATTGCATCCCCATCAATAGACAATACCTACTAGGATCCCGTATACGTAGTCAAATTCTAAATTACACCAATAGTACAAAAATCCTGTTAAATACCCAGATACACGTTAAGTTAACTAGACAAGCCATTTCAAAGAGAAATGTCAAAATTTTATGTTCCATTTGTATTTTGCAGTGAAACAAAGACAACTATATCTATCTTTTAGTATCTAATACATTTTAATCATTCTGTTTCCCTCTAACAAGTTGACATTAAGACAAGTGTCTAAATCTGGACATGACAAGGGATAAAGGAAAAGCTTATCTATGAAAAATAATATCATTGTAAATACCACACAGTGTAAACTCGTAGTATAAAAGGGGCTGTTTTTTGTGTTGGTCATAATCCACTCAATGTGGTTTATCATTAAATTAAAATCTATCGGCGTATTTTATCAATTGTATTCATATCAACATAATATATATATACTGTTAATTGCATCTCCATCAATATGCTCAGTGTTCATGATGCTCTTGCTCAGCGGGAACCCTGGTTAGAATGGGAACCTTATCTGGCTCCTCGACATGATTTACTGTAAATTACATCCCCAATCACATGTTTTTTTTTTTCATTTATAGCATCTATAATCAGTATCATGTAGTTTATTGTTCATTAAATATCTATCAGCGTACTTTATCTTTCATTGCATCCATATCAACATACTATACTGTTTATTGCATCTCCGTCAACATGCTATAATGTTTATTGCATCTCCATCAACATGCTATACTGTTTATTGCACCTCCATCAACATGTTATACTGTTTATTGCACCTCCATCAACGTGCTATACTGTTTATTGCATCTCCATCAACATGCTATACTGTTTATTGCACCTCCATCAACATGCTATACTGTTTATTGCACCTCCATCAACATGCTATACTGTTTATTGCACATCCATCAACATGCTATAATGTTTATTGCACATCCATCAACATGCTATACTGTTTATTGCATCTCCATCAACATGCTATACTGTTTATTGCACCTCCATCAACATGCTATACTGTTTATTGCATCTCCATCAACATGCTATACTGTTTATTGCATCTCCATCAACATGCTATACTGTTTATTGCATCTCCATCAACACGCTCGTTTTGATCTAGCTCAGCGGAGACTCTGGTCAGCACAGAACATAATCTGGCTTTAGATGCTTATTCAACATGTTTTATGGTTCATTACGTCCCCATCAACATATTTAAAATATATATTTATAACATCCATAATCACATTTGCTGTATCAACAAAATGTAATTTACCTTTCATTGATTACCTTTGTCTTTTTCGCATCTTCATTAACATTATTTGTTGCGTTCACAAAATCTACAAATTTTCGCTGCATATCCGTTGTTATAGTATCCACAATATCGTATTTTATCGATTAATTCATTCCTCAGCTAGACGTTTATAATAGCTTCCCCAATCCACATCGATTGCGTTAATTGCAACCCCATCAACAGGCTATGAATCATATATACATAATTTTTCATAAATACTGATATTTTCTTTAATTTTTAACTAAAATTTGGAACTACAGACATATATATGATGCTTATTGCTCTCTATCTCGATGGTCTGGAAATATTTCCTTGGTCTCTTCAATAATCTTCGCATTATCTGCATAAATTTTAAATGCAGGAAGACCACCATCCTCTAGAATTAATGTTCCTATTCTATACCGGCAGTTTGATGATAACAAAAAATCGTTTGGCCTTAATGGCGATGATAATGTGGCCTCGTGACGCGAATCTTCTTGATTTGGTACGAAATAATTTAACACAATGGATAACACGATGTCCTACAAACTTTGTGCTTTATCTTGCCAGATTTGCCAAGGCGAGTGATGTTTTGTTGCAACACGTTAAATTTGTGGCCATCAAAAAATGAAAGTAAATGTCCATTTCTTGACCCAAAATAGAATACGTTGCACTGTACATATTATATTATTATAGTACTATTACCAAGGACACCAGTACTAGTACTAGTATCTACGTATCCAGTACCACCGCTCCGGCTGACCAACATGTGGCGACAGCCGCAGCCAGCCCTTGTCCTGCCAGTACCTGCTACCTGCCCTGCACCCACAATCGACTGCCGGGACCCTCCCAGAACAATGAACAAAAATAAACAAAGAACTTAAGATTTATGATTGTGATTAGTGGAAGTGTTATTTTTGTGAAATTATTTAGACTTGACAATATTATTTGAACCGGAGAACGAAATCTATTACTGTAGTTTTTAATTGTTGTTGTACATGCCTATTTTAATATTATTCATTATTATTATTGTAAAACTCCATTACTTGTAGCACTAAATCCATTTATAGAAAAAAGAAGAGCTAGAACCCCAATAGTCCATGCGCTCGGTAGCTGCAAGACAAGTTGTGGTCTAGCCTTCGGATAAGTAAATTCTGCCAATCATACCTGGAGTACTAAAATCAAGTTAAACCGTGAAGGAGGCTGGTTCCAATCCATCCATGCGCTTTGTAGCTGCAAGATGAGTAGTGTTACAGCCTTCCGGAAAGTTAAATTTTGCTTAGTACTACTCAGGGTACTAAATCAAGTTAGATCTTACTAAGGGGGCTAGATTCCAAACCATCCATGCGCTTTGTAGCTGCAAGATGGTGGTCTAGTCTCCCACACAGTTAAACTTCAAGTCCAAGTGCCATTTTAAAACTAATTTCAACTTTTAATTCTGCTTTAAACTTGTAACTATCACCTTTGTCCTATACCTTTGTAATATTACCTATATAATTTACTAGTTTCATATATTAATCTATGTAAATTAATTAACTTCAAAAAGAACCCCAACCGTTCATGCGCTTGGTAGCTGCAAAACGTGTTGTGGTCTAGCCTCTTTATTGTACAGCGCTCTTGAGGCGATTTTCTCGCGAAAATAGCGCTTTATAAATCATCCATAAATAAATAAATAAATAAATATCAAATTATTTGTACTAGGTACTTTGTAGGTAAATGCAAAATTCTCCGCAATTTCATCTGATACAATAAATTATCATCATCATCCACAAACTGCCTCCAGGCCAAGCGATCGGCCGCTAGCTCCCGTGCATCCTCCCAAGTCAAGTCCACGTCCCGCAGCTCTGACGTAAACTGCCGACGAATTGTCAACAGTGGACGACCAGGACGCCGAGAACCTGATGCCTTGTAAAATAGGCAAGCAATGGTTAAGGCTCTCGGGAGGCGCACGTAGTATATGGCCTAGCCAGCCGAAACGCCTTCGCCGGATGACAGTAGATACCAAGGGTTGCCTTACCTCTGTGTTCCTTACAAAGTCAAACCACCGCACACCTAAAATTCTTCTAAGACACTTATTCTCAAAACTCAGAAGTCTGCTGTCTTGGGCCCTGGTTAGGTGCCACGATTCACAGCCATAGAGGAGGACAGGTGTGATGCAGGAGTTATAAAGGCGGCATTTTGTTTTAACCGAGTAAATATCCGATCTCCAGACAGCTTTCATACTGTTGAATGCGGCGCCCGCTACTCCAAGCCGCACTCCCAGTTCTTTCTGAACTCTGCCGTTTTCTGTCATGTACAATAAATTCTGGGACATACTCCCATTCATAGAATTGTTTCCATATATGTGCTGAACTTTATAAAAACACAATTTATAAAAGTTTTACTTTTTACTCTTTCTGAGAAACCTCTTTTCCTGAAATTCCAGCATTGTGATCACCAACGTTTCTACATCGCAGTTGTGACGGGTATATGTATTTATAAAATAGATTTTACCGATTACCGATTACTGGCGTTTTGATTCTATAGAGGTAGAATGTTCAATAAATATATAGAGGTTTCGGAATTTGATTTCTCCCATGGGCTGAATTAATTTCCCATTAGAAACAATAAAAAAAACTCAAATGTTAGTTTGAGCATGCATATTCCCTTAAAACACCTAATATCAAGATTTTTTTAGGTTATTCATTTTTTTATTCACTGCTACATGCTAATTGATAGTGACAGAAGGAAACTCATATTAATTCAACATTTTGAGGTGTGTTAAAATAATTGTACACAAATCTGGATTTATCCCAAGATAAATATATCGAATATCCATATTTCTGAATTTGGAAAAAAATCTACTTCATCTCTGTAGGGATATAAAATGAAATATATACCTACTCCCGTCTTGGGATAAATCTAGATTTGTGTACAAGTATTTGAACACACCCAAAAATGTTGAAAAATTTCCTGGTCGAAATATAAGTCAAATAAATCGCAGAGTCATCTGCAGGCGATTACTAGTAATTAATTTAACTCGGTCAGAGTCTTAATTACAAAAATGAAGTAATTTGCTAATAAATACTTAACTTCAATATCAATGCATAGATGGAATGAATGCTGGTGAATGGTTTTCGATTCGTAACATATATACAAAATCAAAAATGTTACCTGGTGTGGATATTCGCTAATAAGTGGAATGGGGAATGTTCTAGTATGTAAAGTGGCCACTTAACCCAGCCAATGGCAGGTCATAAGCCCTGTAAACGCTCGGATATCCATATTCCTGAATTTGGAAAAAATCCTACTTCATCTCTGTAGGGATGAATCTGTAAAATAAAATATCATATTAATATTTTTGTACAGACTATTCAAAAAGTTTTTATTTACAGTTTTACTCCTTATTATTAGAACGCTTTAGTCTTGCTTCCAAATGCTGAATAAATTACAGTAGTTATAATGTAAATCTACCAATATTAAAAACATTATATAATATTTTAGAGTATTCCAAAAGGCACGTAATAGCCAGTAAATAAATATTAAAATGCACTTCTCAGCATTTCCCTCATTTCTCAATCTGTCCAATGGATCCAATGCTCACAATACGATTAAATTTCAACCCTGCTGTATGTAGTACATAGTACATACATAGTTACTACGGTCAATATCCCTTGTGTCCTAGTTCCCACTTGTATAAAATTAATATTGTACAATCTTAACTTTGATTTTACTGCCAATAATGCCTTAAAAACTAAACACATTAATTTTATTGAAATTTTTTACTGACATTACTTGGTGGAATTCCGTGATTAAAATTCCATAATTAAAGTTAAATAAAAATACTTGGTACACTCCCACTTTTTATTTATTCGACCAGTTAGCGCTTTCACCCTGTAACAAGCATATTCAGACTGGAACATGTTGTAGGTACAAGACAAAAGTATAAATAACAGCTTTTACTAAATAAATTTAGACACTTAACACATGAGTTGAAAAAAGACAATTTTGAGAGAAAGATGAGACGAAATACAAAAACATGTTAAATGTCAGTACAAAGAAGTTGATGGAGAAATTCCAATCAATTCCAATACGATTTTAACACATATTTGTTTGTTTTCTTTTTCTTTCACCACGTCCTATGTGGAGCATACGGACATCACTAGATACCTCCTCCAGGAGACGTGGGAGGAGGCGAAACAGTTGGCCTGTGATAGGGTCTCCTATTCGCATTTAATTTTATTAATTTACTTGTGTACCTCAGATAAATAACAAAATATGTTTATAAATCATAATTTTATTAGGTACGGTACTAAAAAAAATCAGAAAATGATTTATGTAAATACCTGGGGAGCAAAGGAAATCGTGTCCATTTTTACTAAAAATGAAATTCAACGAAGAAAAAGTGAACATTTTTCCCTCTATCTAGTAGTCTAGCAGTAGTATAGAGGTATGAAGAACCTCTAAAATAATTTCTAAGCTCTCTTGCCAACAGTTTTCTCCGGTCGAAAATTGATATCATAATTTATAACCATTGATTTATTAATACACTTAGATTTGAACTGAACCGAAAAAATGAATGACACTTCAACTTCGCCAAAACCTCCAACTCCGCCAGACGCGTATTCAGTATTCAGTATTTCTTTAACCGCCGGCAGAGTCGGACGTTCAGAAAACATTCCAATGCCTTCCTGTGTAGGGAAACCGTGTAAAAACCGTACGGATAAAATTAACAAAAAAGATGGTGTAACTTTCCACATGTAAGTGTTTATTTATATTTGTTTACATAGCCTAAAATAATTATTATTCAAAGAAAGTTTTCTTCTTAAATAATAGCCAACAGCCCGTCCACAAGAAAAAAAAGACATTTTAGGTGCATGGTAAAATTCATGAACGCTCCTCGTAAGGAACGGGTTAGTATTGTATACTGTTACTGTAACCCTATATATAGCCCAAATCTTTTGCGGTGGTGGGCGGATGCTTGCCGGCAATCTAAGGGCTCTGATAGGTCGACCCGTGTAAGTGTATTGAGGTGCGGAATCTTCGTGTCATTACTTTTTCTAAATAATTAACTCTGCAAGGCAGATCAAATCGATGTTTATAACCATATCATATTTCCTTGACTGTCCGTTGTCCATGCCTCTAAAGTATGTATTACCAACGTAAACGTTACTTAAATCATTGCATTTAAGCGATTTCATGTTTTGTTACGTTTTTATTCAACCGTGGACACAGTATGCAGTATGGATGATTTTCATACATAGACGTGTGATTTGATAGCACGACAGGAAGCACGGTCAATCGACTATGGACTATGTACTACCTACATTAGTTTAGAGACATGTCCGTTGGATATTTGTTGATGTGTAACGTGAGGGATGTAGAAAATAAGAACTTGTATTGTTTGAAAGATAGGTTTAAGTAGACATTTATCCGTGTATAAAAACCAATATACAAGGTTAATTTTTAGTCAGTTAACAAAAAAAAAGCCTGAATTCAGTATCGTAAATAGAACTCATTTCAATAAAAAAACATGTCCTTTCTCAAATGAAAAAAAAGAAAAGTGCACCCAAATGATTCCTCAGAAACAGTAAAGACTTGGTCACCCCTAGGCGGAGCGTCCGGCCGCACTTCCCCGTCGCACTTACCCTTATGCGCCGCGCGCATGAACTCAGATGACCAGCTGTGAATAGGGTGTGCGTAATTTGTAAAAAATATAGGAATACAAATAATGAATCGTAAAAATAAAAAGTACGTGTTTTTTTTATTGAAATGGGTTCTATTAACGATACTGAATTCAGGGTTTTTTTGTTAACTGACTATAAAATAACCCTGTATATTATAAATATAAAAAATGAAAAATAGAAGAAAAATATAAAGAATGTGACCTACAAGAAATGGAAATAACGAAGAGATTAATATACATTTATTATGGTAATAATATACGTTTTACAACTTATTGTTATTTTTCTATTATGAACTTCCTAAAGTTATTAATAAAACCATCATTAAACTCTGAACAAAATGTAGTTAGTCCATGTACCGCACTCTCCGCTAGATCATAAAATCTCCCCATGTGTTCCATTCTTGTTTGTGTTGTAATTTCTCGTTTCTGGAATGTTGTGTAAAGTGTTTGGTATTGTTGTTGCAGGGCCGCACAGAGAGATGGCAGTAGATGTGCCCGAATCGTTCATTGCCCGCAACAAGACTCCGCCCCGCTACCCCCCCCCGCGCCCCCCGCAGGTAGGTGGGCCGCCCACCCCGCACAAACCCAAACCACGATTTGAACTTTTCTAATTCCGGGCCGACGAGCGGTTCGGGGTCCAGTTCTAGTTTTAGCAGCAAGAAGAGCTCGAGGGGTAGTGGAAGTCAAGGAACTTCAACGCCACTCAGAGCATCAGATCGATCGCCAGCTCTTCCAAAGACAAATCTGTCATGAGCGACGATTCACCTGTATCGATCAGCAAGAGTAGCGTGGGTTACGATGCCAACGACGACAACATGGTCAAGTTGTACATCAGCGACGAGAAGAATCCTTTTTCAAAGATTGTGTTCGCTGACAGCGTTGGCTTCTCCGCTCACAACGAATCTGTGATGATCCCCATCGTTCCCGGTTATCCCAAGGGAGAGGAATCTCCCCTCCCAGCCTATTCTCCCCTGTCCAGCGGGACCAAGGCAGGAGGGTTCGTGGACGGAGTCTCCCGGCACAGGGAAATGGCTGTAGATGTCCCGGATGGATTTGTGCAAATCGTCAAGTCCACTCCCAAGTATCCGGGATCGGAAAAAAATAGAATGATTTAATTTATTAACAGCCACAAAGCTTTGAAAACATTATCGCATAAACCTCACACTATTTCTTAGGAATATAGGCAAACCGATATTTGAAAAAGCGTATGAAGGAAAAAATCGAAGCCCTGGCTATTACTGTATTTTTTTAAAAATTTTGATAACTAAAGTTGGAAGCAAAAAAGTAATTAGTTATTACTTATTTTTTTCACACAAATTCGAGAAAATTTTATCGGCGGTTTTTATTTTATTATTTAACTTTTCCGTGAAGAAATAAAAACTTGATTTTAAACGCACATTTAGAACACACAGTAGATATATATTTATAGCTTTTTTTTTTCTAGCCTCAGTACTCCTCTTAAAATGTTGATGAAAATTTTTGTTTTACAAACTCTTGCTTTAATAAAATTATCGATAACAGTAATAGTATATTGATTTTGTTTACAGTAATCCTAATAACAATAATTATCTTTCCTAGAATAAACTCTCCCTCTGTGACACTTTCTCCGGAAATTATATTTCATAGGCATTACTTATTAATATATCCGTTCATCCCATACATTATTGTACATTTATTATAATGTTTTATAATATGCTTTTGGAAATCGGCCATGTAATAAATTTTATGAAATACGTTTATACCTTTAATGGTGTTTAATATAAATATACAAAATAACATTTTGGTGTAGGTGTGCACTATGCTAATGGAAAATAATTCACTTATTCACGTTTGTAAGTAAAACCAAAAAGCAATTTTATTTGCTGTTACATACATTTATTTATTTATTGTAAAAAAACCGATCCGTGTCTACAAAACGTACTGTAAAACCTTAATACTTCATGCAATTTGAAATAAATTATAAACAACATTTTGAGTGTGTCCAAATACTTGTATACAAAAACTGGATTTCACCCATTACGGGCTAATAATTACAATTTGACATCTTGACACCAAATCGTAATTATTAGCAATGGGTGAAATCCAGTTTTTGTCTACAAGTATTTGGACACACTCAAAATGTTGTTTATAAAAAATAGCTGGTAAAAGTTATAAGCATAACAAATTGAAGATTCATCTTCAGGCGTTTCCTAGTAGGTGATATAATTCGGTAAGAATCTCACTTGCAATCATAAAGGTTTCTGCTAAAATGCTTAGCAATTTTCTCAATGGATGACAGAGAGTTCACATGTGAAGCGTCGCGCCATTTTACTGTATATTGGCGGATATGGATATCAAATACTAGGTGAAATGGGGAATGTTGTAATACATCAAGTGGCCACTTAACCCAGCCAATGACAGGTCATAAGCCCTGTGAACGCCTAGATATCCATATTCCCTTCCAAATTTCTCGTCTCTGTTGAGATGTCAATTTGAAATAAATTTATTTGTGCACAAAAACGAATTTTCCCTGTTATGCAAAGGATGGAAAACTTAAATGATAAAATTTTTATCGTCAGCTGAAGAAGCTATTTCTTATTTTTATACTGTGCAAAATTATGAACTTATAAAGAGATCGTAAATTGTGAACTAATCAAGAAGTTTTACAGTATGCTGACATGTATTCATGCAATATAAAAATACTATTTAATCTTTATTTATGTATAAAAATATAATATTAATTAAGATGTATGATTTAACTTAATTTTTCTTATTATTTTATTTTAAAAAGTCATTACTGTTTCGTCTAAACCACATGTTTACAGTGATTTACACATTATTATATCTACGCGGTGTGGTTCTTTCAAAACAGTAATACTAAGTTTGTGTTTTCTTTGATGACACATTTACATTCATTGATATTAAGTCAATTATAATCTACATTTGTTTTATGTATATTAGAATATCTATGTTTATTCAGTATATTTACAGTTTTCTGTATATTTGCCCTTTTGATACTAGTATTTATTTGATGTAAATATATTACAAATTTAATATTATGCAAGTATTTGAGCTACAAACAATAATAATGTTATGGTTAATGTTTTGTGACTAAATTATCCGTTAATATACAGGGTGTAACAAAACTCGACGAACAAGTGGGAAACCAGTGAATCTACATCGTATTTGGAGTCGATTTTGTATGGTAAAAAAAAAATTGACCCATAATTTTCGAAAAAATTGAGTTAAAGTTTTTTTTTTTTTTTTTTCGAAAAATGTTTGTCAATAATTATTATCTTTGGCTACCGTGTCTGAGGTTGCGGGTTCGATTCCCGTAGGTCAACATGAAATATTTATTACCATGAGATTTTCATATTAATATTTGATGTGTGATACCTGGGACTGGTACTGAAGCGTAAGACTGATCATCTTGCCTTCATGTAATAAAATTATCAAGATACACTGCACTTGGTGCACCAATGCAGTGCCCTATGCACCATTGGGTGCGGATAAGGGAAAGTAGTAGTAGTAGTTATCAATTATAATTTATTTACTAAAATTAATACTATCCATAAAGAAAACAAAATAAAAAGCCGAATTTGAAGAAGAATTTGTCCAATTTTACTTAATCTACTTATGAAAGCTTTTATGAGTAGTTTTTTTTTTAAAGCTTAGATTCAATAGTAATATTACACATTCGACTCCAAATATGATGTAGATTCACCAGTTTTCGGGTTGTACTACGAGTTTTGGTACTCCATGTATCTAATTTAATCTAATTAAACATGCATATATTGATTTTACTTGCAAGAGAAAGAATCGTTAAATATTATAACGAGCTAGAAATTGCATTTCGGTATGTCTACTGTTACTTTTATTAGTATGAAATTGCTTTAATTACTGTCATAATTAAAAAGGAAATTGAAACATTAACATTGCATCGTTCAATCTATGTAACATATGCATGCACAATAAGAAATAGTAATGAATGAATACATTTTAAAATTTAATAAATTAAGTAACTCACAGTACCTTGAATTATGTCCATGAAAGTTATAAATCAAATCTAATAAGATATTTTACAAAATACAAATATGTATCCTACTATTTTATAAAGGAATAATAACAAATCTAATTCCAATTGGAAATAAATTACACAACAAAAAAAAAATAAACAGATAGTAGGTATTTCCGGCTAGAACACAAAAATCAAAAATAATTTTTTTTTGAAGCCTGGGTGTTTTTTATATTGTTCCAATCTTCCCGGCCTGGCCTGTGGAGGTGGTTAATGAAATTAAAAATGAGTTAAAAAAAATATCCAATATAAAAAAAAAGCAGTAAAATAAAATGAGAATGTGTATAAATTAATTTATATTTTTTAATGTCACTGTTTATTCAGTTCTGTTTGTGGTGGCAGGGAACGGCCAACGGCGCAGCGGGCAAGCCGGTGCCTCCCCCCCGGGACCACCTGCGCATAGAGCGGGACGGGCGGCTGGTGAACAGGGCCCCCGCGCCGCTGCCCCCTGCGCGCCCCCACCCGCAGCAGCCCACCAAGGACCAGATGGAGAGCATCAGGAAGTACCAGGTTCGTGGATTATTTCTTGATTTTTTTTTGACAGAAAACAGACTCTTTTACTTTGTGCCCATTCCCAGTGAATTTATTTTTGTATTAGTAGCTTTTCGAATTGTTCAATTTATAAATTGAACAAATCAATATCTCTAAAGCTATCTTTATATGGCGCAGTTTACTACACAGTTTTCTGTGCAGTCTGAAAACGGTCCCGTATTAAGGTAAAACTGCATGAAAAACTGTGTGCTAGTGTCAGATTTAAGCTGACATGACAGTCAATGGTTTTTTATGTAAACGTTTAAATAGACATTGGTTTATTGTATGCTTTTTAAATACGTAAAAAAACAATGACATATATACATAATTAGCTAAATATACAATTTCCTGAGAGCAAACATACGATAATAAATTACTTACTAATCGCGTTTTCAAAAATACACATATTTAGCGTGTCTTTTGACAGAAGTTTGACAGACTGCACAGTTTTCTGAACAAGAAACTGTGTAGTTTTCTGAACAAGAAACTGTCTCATATAAAGTGGGCTTAAGTTCATTTAACACTTTCATACCTGTTGTCATAGTGTGGTTCGCAATCACGTCAGTTCCGCCATGAGGAATATTTACCAGTACATGACCTGCTGCAGAAGTCGAGGAAGGCCGAGAAAGACATGGCATGATCAAGTAAAACAAGTGCTTGAATGTGGGCATGTAAGAAGTCGGCATAATCGATTGCGTGCATGAGAAGATGTATGAGTGTGGAGAAGCAAGAGAAGTATGCCAAGGCAGAGTGGTGTGGTTCTTTCTATCCTCTCTGCCTATCCCTTCGGAGAAATGGCGTGATGGTTAGTTAATTACATGACGTCGGTCTTTGGAATATTGATCGTATAATATTTTATTGTCTTATTTGATTTAACAGCGCCATTAAAATGATTGTAGTAATAATAATAAATAGATAATCAAATATTAAAATTTTGTGAGAGATTTTAAAAAAGTATATAACAGTGACAGAAAGCAGAAAACACGTAATAGTTGGCGGGATTTTAACTTACGGATTCTACATATCTACATAATCCACTAGACCACAAAGCCAGTTTCCTGATATACCTAATATACTCGTATGTATCTATAGATTATTTAATACTGAGCATTTACTAAATAAATTTAGTGTTTTATAATCAAAATTATTAATAGGTATTTACATTTGCCAATTATTTGCACCTACGCACGCCTACGCTTTGAAACAATTTCATGGCACTTTTCACTTATTCAGTGCTCAAATTTACCCTGATTCACAATTGAAATTTATTTCCGCAGCTTTTAACATAGTTGGCAATCGATGCTCGAAATTTAAATTCAATTCACAACTCCTCGTACCTGGGCAGTACAGACGCAAACCATTTTAAAATAACATCACAAATTCAATGCACACCTGTATTGGTTTAATCATGGATTTCTGATTAAAGCTGGACTTTTCCATTCAAATGAAAATATTTGTTTTATAATGGGGTTTTAAAATGATATTTTATGTAGCATAGGCGTAGGGCGTAGGCATGTTAAGCTGTTTTCTAAATGGTAGGTATTATTGATACACATTGGTTTCATATAATTGAACATAATAAATACTTATATAATATCTACATTACATACTTATAAAATTTAGTGTTATATTTTTGAGAAGTAACTTTACTTTTCTCATTTCTACTAGTCACCTTAATACTACTAGGATAACTTTAGATTTTAATTATTTATGTCAACACAATTTGAATCTATTCTTTTCTTTCACCACGTTCGCTCCTATGTGGAGCATGTGGACATGACTAGATCCCTTACAGGAGACCCTATAGCCAGCCAGTTCTCTCTCTCTCTCTCTCTCTCGACTTCTCCCAAGTCAGGCCCGCACCCATCGGCTCCGCCGTGTACATCCGGAAGATGGTCATCGACGGTTTCTGTAAATTTGTTAAAGTTTTCAAAATGACCGCGCGTTGAAATCTCCAATAAAATTACATAACCTTTTAATAATTTTTCATCGATTTTTGGGTAGGAGGTTTGCGGGTGTTAAATGATTCTTAACTCAACGTTTGTAGCTTTGTAGTTTTCCATAGTTATTAAATAAAATATACTTTGTTTGAAACTACTAGTACTTAAGTAATTTAAAAGAAATTTTTCACAGGAACAAACCAACCAATTTGATTTTTTTCTATAATTTGACTGTATATATACCTAATAACGTAGATCTTTTGACATCGCCTATTTTGCCTTACGCTGATGTGGATAAATCTTGATCAGTCGTGTTTCATCTCGACTCTGCATGATTCAATCAAAAACGTTTACTCACTTTGGTATACATATTAGGTATATTCCCTCCCACTCCAAGACGAATTCAAGACCTAAGATAACCATCAGATATATAAATATATTACACACCTCCTGATAAAAAAAACTCAACAATATACAGGTAGACCGTGACAACATAGATTTTATTCAAATTAGTTCCAAGAACTGTTGTTGTACCTACCCAAAATAAATTCTATATCTATTAGAAACGTCTTACACCAAAATATTTATTTAATTTAAAATTTAGTAGGTAGGTACATATATTTTATTTTTATTTAATTAGTGGGTACACATTAAGGTTACATATTTATGGTCCTGGACTGCCAAATAAGCTAAGAGCTGGGTATTGGCAGTCCTAAATTGTTATAAATATTAAAACATTACATACCACTACGGTATTGGAATTATTATGAATATTAAAACACTACATACTAATAAACTACTGAAATTATTATAAATTATTAAAACACAACAAACAAATATATTAATAAATTATTAAAACATAACAAACAAAAATATATCATTAAAATATTTTTATATCGTTTTTATGATTGTTTATTTTCGTTAAATTCATTAGATCCCTTAATTAATAAATGTTGTAATGTAGGTACGTTATATATTCTTCCGTGTTATTTAGGGTAACAAGACCGTCCCTATTTATACTGATCCCTATTTGTACCGTATTTTCAACGGTCTGTCCGTAACAATTTTAACGATTATCTAGAATCTAGATATGCGTATTTTAACATATTTATATCATGTAAAAATATCACATTTTTACATGTTTGAGTAAAGATTTTTCTTTCAAAGATTTCAAAATTATCCGACTTTAGAGTGTCCGTATTTTGAGTGGAATTTTACTGTGGTTGAAATAAATAAATGCAAGTAATGTTTAATGTAACCTCAATGTTTGTAGCAGTAACTTTGTAGTTTTCCATGATTTTGAAATGAAAACACGGTTTTTAAACTACTTACGTGTATTTTAAAAGGTTTTGCTAAATAACTTTTATCTTCTCTCAGTTTTAAAATGTTTATTTTCTATGTGGATACCAACATACTTTTAGTTGAATTCTAACTTGCATTTACAAACTAAAAATAATTTTATAAAAACTTTCTGACTAGCTCAGCGGTTCGATTATATTTTTTTCTCTTCAGAATGATTTACTTCAAACGTGCGCATCAATAAAACCATATTTTTTCATATGAACCATTACTCCAATAAAGGTAAAAAAAGATACTACTAAAATTTTAGAATAATAATAATTGAAATACTTACTTATTACATATTAAAGGCATTTATAGGAATATAGGCATTCTAGAAATATTTCATGTGGATTGTGAGTATGTACCTATGTAGTGTACTTACTACAGCTTTCATACTAAAAATCCCGAAGTCCCGTTGACGCGCCCAAAACCGGAACAAGCACCCCGACTGGCTTGCATTACATATTTTGACCTCTAGTGAAGTGATTCTTTTTTCAAATAGTTTTCAAGTGGAAATTAGATTTCGCCAGCCATTTTTTGGTGTTCTTTATTTAAAATACTGTTACGCAATCTAGCCTAGGCCTTTAAACGGGCGGAGCCGCCGGCTAGTATGCACGTGTAGTTGATATTTAGCTCCGTAGGCCGGCAACAGCCTGCTGAGGTGAGAAGAACGACGCTTTTAGCTAACGATTCTAACGCCATTTTGATAGAAATCGGAAACATTGATAGAAATTAACTAACTAACTAACTAAGGGGTAGGCAGAGAGGATAGAACATCATACCACTCTGTCCTGACACCCTTCATTCGCTTCCTCTACAGTCATACACCTTCTCATACACACACGCTGATTATTCCGACATTTTTTACATGTCCGCTTTCAACCACGTGTCGTACTTGATTATGCCATGTCTTTCTCGGCCTTCTTCGGCTTCTACATCCAGGCATACATGCATTATAACTTCGTTAAGCCGTTCTTTCATCATCCATTCGCTCCACATGAACAAACCAATGTTGAAAACCGAGAAATACAATAGTAAATAAAAATATATCTCTGGTTAGTTGGAAGATATTGCTTTTTAGCAACAAGCCAGTGTACGCTAACGTACGTAGAAGCTTATAAAATAAAATAAAAATATTTTCCATGCGAATGAACTAATAAAAAAATAAAATGAAATTTAAATATTTTTTAGTGGAATTTTCTGAAAATAGTTTTAATGCGATTATAAAGCAGTTATTTGTGCAACAATGTCGGAAATCACGCAGGTTTTTGCCATTTTTCGAATGAAAAATTTTTTCCACCAAAACTAAGAATTTGCATTGATTTTAGCCGCCATGTTATAGGACTAATTATATTTACACTATATGTAGGAATGACATATTTGTTTAAATATATATTATACTACAATTTGTGTACCAACGCAGTGCCCTATATATACCACTAGGTACTGATAAAATAATGGAGGTAGTGGTGATAATACACAGGACAATAGAATCTTAACTTTTCGAAAGAAAATCCTCGACATTTTCCCATCTAGAATTCCATTCAAAATGGCCGACGCCGCAGCCTGATTTTCCACCGTAGTGAGGCGTACGGGGGACAGGTAAGAGATTACACACACCAACGTAACTCCACCGTAACACTGGCACAAACACACACAAACACACCAGGCTTACTACGATACTGTCAACCGACTAGAATGTACAGTCTACAGTCTGATCAGTTTCACACGTCGGTCGGGCAGAGCGCACGCCACACCTCCCCCCGTTTCCATGACAATAAATAAATAAACAAAAAAAAATGTAAAATAAACGAAAAAACGCGAAAACATCGAATCGTATACAAACATCAGTGGTAAATATCAAATGTACAAAAACAAACTTAAAGTTCAAGTTTTAAAATTTGTTTTCGTAAATTGTATTAACTATACGTAAATTTACGCCAATCTTCCACTGAAATTAAGGTTTTTAATTTAATATGTAGGTAATTATATTCTACTATTTAGTGTGATTACATTTTTTGGTGACCATTCTTTGTGTTGTGTTTGAGTGCTCTATGTAGGTACTCGTTTCGCGTTTCGCCATGTAGATTTTCGATAGTTTTATCTATCGCGCTATCAAGCTCCTATTATACTTTTTAATGAAGCCAGCATTGTGTGTTTGGCATTTCGTGTGTTTGTGCCGTATTGAATAGTGAATATTTATGTTTGATATGGTTGAAACACATGTTGTTTGTCGTTCCGGTTCACGGGTAACGGGTTGTTCGTTGTTCTGTCCTCCGAGTGATCTGGTCTGTGATGATTGGCGATGCCGATGAGATGCGATGGCACGTTTCGTTTGTGAAATTACGTTACGGGACTTGAGTGTTACGCAAAAAATATTCATATCTAGCGAAATCTATCCGAATAAACATTCGTGTGGCTATTCTCGGATATCTGTTAAGTTTTAAGGGTGCTACATAATTTTTAATTGTGCTACAAATATTTTTAAGAAAACTATACAACTTAAAAATCTTCAAAGTAAAATATATTTACTTTATTCAACAATCTGTGATGTATTGGTATGGGGAATAAGAACACACTACTGTGACAATATTACGGGTTTATATAGGCGTTTAATCTGTATGACTGACATTGCTCCTCAGAGCTCTAACTTGAAATACGGGCACACAGCAGATGTACTACATACACACACACGTTTGTATATCTTCTGTCACCCTCACACACAGTCTCTTTCACACACATACTCTCACAAAATCTTTGTAGGAAAATACTTAACTATATCTAGGAAGGATTGTTTTATATAATGATATTTCATAAGTAACGAAAACGACAAAGATTTCAATATTACGTCAAAAGAATATTAAAATCTAACTGTAAAATGAGATTTTCATATTCCCTTTCAATATTTCATTATTCATTATACCATATCTGCTCCCTATGTGGAGCATATGAAATCCACAAACTGTCAAGTCATCGGCCCTGCCAGCTCCCGTAAAAATGATATCCTCCCAAGTCAAGTCCACTTCCCCGCAGCTCTGACACAAACTGCCGACGATTTTCAACAGTGGACGACCGAAACGCCGAGATGCCTTGTAAAATAGGCAAGCATGGTTTAAGGCTCTCGGGAGCATACGTAGTATATGCCTAGCCACCGAAACGCCTTCGCCGGATGAAAAGTAAAACCAAGGTTTGCTTGTTCCGTTGCAATCACCTCTGTGTAGTCCTTACAAAGTAAAACTCACCGAAAAATAAATAGTGATATCTTATAACTAACGAAAATCGACAAAGTTTTCAATAAACAGTCATCAAAAAAATATTAAAATCGTATCGGCCCACAACCATGTAAGGACACTGTAAAATGAGATTTTCATATTCCTTTCGATATACCTAACCTACTTCTAAACAAATTAAATTATGTTTTTGTCTCAGTTAAAAGTAGATGTCATTTTCTCTATGAAAAATAGGATGTTTGTTTGCATTCAAAATGATTTTCACGAAAACACTAGAAATTTTAATCAAATCTTTTGGCTGGAATAGCTGCTATACCAGTATTATGGATGGCATACCCCCAAATTTGATTCGAGCTAAATAATATTATGATTACGGAATATTTTTATACGTCATATTGGAAATTAACGTTTTAATAACCATGAAAATATAATACACGTGGTCAAGTCACTTAAACGATTATAATGAGTTTTAAAAAAATGTGTTTAAGTTTTTCATCATAATGAAAAACCACAAAAATCAGTGCTTGACATTGAAGTTATTAATAATATTTAATTTTTATTTTTAGTCTTTTAAAAATATGGTTTTACTCTAAACATTACATCAATGAATTATTTATGGGTATGTGAGTGTATAATATTATTACTGCGGAGTTACACTGATTAACTTATTGCGAAAGCAGCATCATTAAAATCACGATGATTAACATTTCTATCCATTGTGTTTTGAATAATATATTCAAATTATCATTACATTAATTATGTATGTTTCTATCTGCCAAGAATTGAATTAAACACCTGAAAATCAACAAGAAGAGGTTCTAATAGACCATTTAGCATTTAACTTTCTTGACGTATTTCTGAACCTGAGAGCCAAAAAGCCTCACCTTCGAAATTATGATTTATTACATGTATATTGGTTACTTTAAACTACAATTTGCTTCCGTTATTTCTACAACGTAAGACTTATAGGGACACAAAACTTTACAGTTTCTTCGTTTCTTGTGCAGTTTGCAAACTATCCCGGAGCGGATATGGTATAGTAATATGTAAGTAGTTTTTTTAGGCCATAATTTTATGATCAGATAAATGAATAAAATTTTATTTTATTTTATTTTATTTTATTTTATTTTTTTTTATTTTATTTTTATTTTATTTTACTTTACTTTACTTTATTTATGTTTTTAACATTTGATTAATTTATTAATTTATTCTATTTAGGCGCAGGCCCTCGTACCTATTAATTAAATTTGTAAAAATACACTATAGATACTTCATCCAAGCAATATGAAAATCTCAATTACACCAACTGGAATGTCATGTTATTGAAATAAAACTGATAAGTGATACGGACATGGCAATAATATTAATTTTTATTGCTCTTCGATATAAAAGTTACGTGTACCGAGGCGAGGTATGTGGACTGTGGAGTGACTCTACGTGAACCGAGCGCGCCTGTGACCGATTTTGCCTTTCGGGACCGGAATTTCAACGGTGCTTCGCATTGTCCCCATTTCACTGGTACATTTCGGCCTCTCTACCTCGCTCCCGTACAAGACACCAACTGACCAACTGAGCACTTGATACACATCACACGTCACTGTATCAATAATAACAGTCATTACCACAGCACTTTATTTATTTATTTACTACTAGCTGAACCCGGCCACGCTTTGCTGTGGCTTTGTCTGATAGTAATTATTAGGGTAGTAAATAAAAATAGTCTAGCATTTGTCCGATATAATTCAATTTTAAAATCCGATTAAATTCTTTTTATTCCTGGTTAAAATTGATAAAATGGCGGCGCTGTGTACAACCGTCATTCAGTACTTTTTAACCATGACAAATAAAACGCATAGAATGTTCCGTTTCCGTTGGAACTTCCGAATGAAAAGTATATAGAAACACTCTTCTGCTAAAATGTAATGTTCTGAAAAAATTTTCAGTCAATCCATCGATTACTTTCCGAGATTTGCGGTCACAAACATACGGAACCTAAATTTTTATATGTTGTATAGATTTGATCAACTTATAACATAGCTCTGTTTTTACAAAAAATCGCAAAAAGTGCCGTACAAAAAGAGGCAAGATCTAAACTCGTCCTGCAGCTGCCAAGCGCATGGACTATTGGATTACCGCTTGTTCTTGGATTTTTATTTAAACTTATTGAATTATGCCAAATTAAGTAGGCAGGTATAGAAAATTTAAGTATTTTTTTTATGTGAACCCTTCAATTACTGCTATCCTGTTAAAAAAGGGTTGCAACAAATTGTTGGTAACACGTTTTCTTTGTGTAAATTTTTATAATACACCACTAGTTTCCCTCATCCGCATCTAATGGTGCATAGAGCACTGAATCGGTACGCCCATTGCAGTTTGTCTTGATTATTAAGTACATGAAAGTAAGCAATGATCATACTTCTAACTGATTTCTGATCTCGTATAATAAATTTACTAGGTCATAGGAAATATTATGTAGATTGTAGATACTTTGGATGTATCTACTGGGTAACATGTGTATATAACGAGTGCTGAAGGCATAATTTGAATATGATGCATAAAACAGATGTGCTCGAATCGATAAAAAACTGTATCTAGTACCTACATACTCGTATTTCATCGTACAGATTATTAAAAAACATTCACCGCCACACTTTTCTAACGAGTCGAAGAAAATCTGCGGCAAATGGTTGAAACGTTCAATTAAATATTCCTAATGGGTTTTATCTATAGCAATTTGAATAGCCGATTGCCTAATGCGTATTTTACTTTACAATTTTCTTATATTCGGATTATATTATGATGTATGTATATTTGTATATATACCACCGTTAAGATGCAGAAGGCAGACAAGAAGCAGTACAAAAGATATAGACGCACCAGCAAAAGCAGCCTGCCCATAATAACATAACAATAATAATAATGTAGATAGTTGACATATTGTTTTGTTTCAAAAAATATAGGTATGCATCAACAGGACGCATAATTACTGCAGTGAATATAATAACCTGAGGCACTTGCAATATAATTCAAACTCTGATGTATAAAAATATTTAATTAAATAATTTTATACTTGATTTTTTTAAATTCCCTATTACTACGGGTTAATAAAGTTTAATCTTTGATTTTTATCCAAACATCCTATGTTTTCTTCTAATTATTACTGTTTGATCCACCCACCAACGATACAACTTGCAACCGTTGCATTGCGTTGTTCTCTCCATAATTTATTTCTAGATATTCATATTTTTAAAATACTTGGAGATTTATA
Source organism: Micrasema minimum (assembly GCA_022494985.1). Lineage (NCBI taxonomy): Eukaryota > Metazoa > Arthropoda > Insecta > Trichoptera > Brachycentridae > Micrasema > Micrasema minimum. Next base: position 31,416 of record JAGVSP010000476.1, on the reverse strand, counting down.
AACAGTACTTCTAAAAACATTATCAATTCCGTTTATCCAATTTATAGAGGAGTACATAATTTTATTTTAATATGTGTGTAGTTGTTAAGATTCTGAATTCACAACACGGAGGTTCCGGGTCAGATTGCTTTATAGACACAAATTTATTTACAATTTGACATCTCAACAGAGACGAGAAATTTGGAAGGGAATATGGATATCTAGGCGTTTACAGGGCTTATGACCTGTCATTGGCTGGGTTAAGTGGCCACTTGATGTATTACAATATTCCCCATTTCAGCTAGTATTTGATATCCATATCTGCGCCATTTTATTGTATATTGGCAGATATGGATATCAAATACTAGGTGAAATGGGGAATGTTGTAATACATCAAGTGGCCACTTAACCCAGCCAATGAAAGGTCATAAGCCCTGTAAACGCCTAGATATCCATATTCCCTTCCAAATTTCTCGTCTCTGTTGAGATGTCAAATTGTAATTATTAGCCCGTAATGGGTGAAATCCAGTTTTTGTCTACAAGTATTTGGACACACTCAAAATGTTGTTTATACAAATTGATTTGTTTAAACCCGGGTGTTTATAATATTGTCCACTCTGTTATTTGCCCTATCAAAGTGGTTGAAATAAGGTTTATAAAAATAAGCTTCTTTATAATATGGATATACGAGTATACATATGAATAATGTAAATTTATAAATATTACGTACATATTTATGACTTGTTATTTGTGTAAAAACTAACAAATGCTGATGTAATATTTATGTTATAAACTCTGTACTGTCTACAATATTATCTTTAGTAATTTCCTTGAAAGTTAGTGATATTTCTTTAGCTATGTACGAGTATGTGTTAGTTAATACTGACAGTTGTTGATGATCTTAGAAAACGCGTAAAATTAAAGAGCTTTTTATGGTTAATGTATTCATTATTCGAGTTTATCAAACGTATTTATGGATTCGAAGGCTAGGCTTGATATTAATAGTGATTGAGATTAGTATTGTATCATTAACTTAATGCAAATAGCTAAGACGTTATAGGAGATCTTTAAACGTTTGGAATCCATGTTTTGTATAACAAATTAGGCATGTCACAAATAAATTACTTGTAAAGGTTTAATAAGTAAAATGGTTTAACGAGCCATGTTTTTAAAATATAAGAAACGATGAAAGTTTTACTATCATAAATTTTCTATAAGGAAAGTTGGCCATTTATTTTCTTTTGATCGACAAATGGATTTATAGAGATCTCTGCTTTGTCATAAGATTTTCTTAAACAAATCTATTTGCAACGAAAACGGAAGACTCACCAACCCGCAAGGCAAGCGTGGTGTTTTAATGCCAACCCTCCCCCCCCCTAAAACCATGATAATGAGACGGCAGGGGGAGGCCTATATCCAGCAGGCGACCTCAACGGGCTGAGATGATGATGATGATGATGAATCTATTTGATATTTAATTACGAAACAAATACGTCAATAAAAATAAGACATCGTTGGTTTTAACAACATTCGTGTAGATTGGAAAAATACTAACTTTAGGAAACTTTTTTTACGAATAAGAAAGAAATAGTAGGGACTTATCTTAGTCCTGTAATGTTAATTTTATATGAGCATTTAAAAAACGCTTCTTTAGTAAAATATTCTTTTTAACGTGTTGTTTCTAAACGACAGGTGCAGCGTTTAATGGGTACCTTGATGTATTTACGATGTAACATGCAAGTATTTGGAAACAATACGTTATCTGCATTCAATTGTGCTCAAAAGTATTCGTTGTAAGTTCAGATAAATCTATATTTCGTTATTTAGTTAACAAGTTTATTCTGCTCTTACTTTTTGTCTGTACTCTACTTCAATAGCTGTATTTAATTAAATGTAAAACAATTATTGTTATCATGAAGGCAAACAGTGGCCCATATTTATATTTTACTGAACTGATGTTTGTTTAACAAAGTGTTTCGTTATATCCGTTACCTACTTCTTTTTGCTATCCCTAACATAGTATTTGTTGTGTCGTTTTTTAAATTAATCAAAATTAAGTGAACCATACCTTGTTTGTCAAGCTAATTTCCTTAAAAATAGTGTAAAAATCGCAAAATAACCTAAAATAACGAAATTTGACTTAAATTCGGAAAATTTCCTACATTTCGATGTATAAGTAACAATTAAAAACCTTCAAACGATTTAATGCATCTTTTTATTCATTAAATACGAATTTATTTATTTATTACATTTCACATTTAAGATAATCACAATAATGGGATGGCGACTCAATCAGTAGAGGCCCATGCCAATGATCTGGCCCCGACTCACTAGATAGTCCGTGTCGAGTCAGGGCATTGTAGTATTATACATAACACATTGTAGTACTAAACATAATTGAATATTTACATAAAAGTGTAATATAATCAAGTTTGGATTTCACAAATTTAGAATTTACTAAACAATATTTTTGCATCCCAAATTTTAATAATTACATAGCTTTATTTTTGCAGGCATATTCAATATATACACGACCCATTAGAATTATCCAACTAACGACACCGACCCTGTATTGATACAATATTATTAATTTATCGTCTCACTGGCATGTATGATGATATGGCCAGTTAGATTTCCACCACCCCTCCAATGTAGTTGATATTCCATCATCACTTAATTTAATTGCTTTTTGTTTGACATGGCTTTCGAAAAAGCGTGCTAACATCGTCATATTTTTTAAACATTTTTAAGGAAAATTTTTGTTTTAATTCATACAAAATATTCAGCTAACACATTTTATTGAGTAGATACATATTCCAGCGCTTAAATATTCATTTGTATGCATTTCATACTCTAATAAATTATTAATAAATAATTGAGCATTTTGATAGTGTAGTGAATTCAAGGTCATCGGTAAATATGCGAGACGGTAATTCGGCTGTAGGTCAATATTAATACTCGTATGTCTCATGTACAGTATTGTAAGTACTGTAGAGCGTACACATACAACATTTTACTGAGTTTCTGTATGCAAAGCAGAGAAGCCAAATAAAGGTATTTATCGCGAAGGTTTTCACCAATGCTACATGTGAAATGAAGCAGGTCGTATCGAAAGTCGTCCTGTACATTTTAGAAGAAAAATGATTTATGAATAAATATATATTTGATATAAATTTGATATATATTTGGCGGCCTCCGTAGCGTAATGGCTAAGACGCTGGACTCACGATACGGAGGTTCCGGGTTCGATTCCCGGTGAGAACACAAAAATCAAAAGTGGTTTTTCTCAATCCTCGGTGTTTGTAATGTTGTTTCCCTCTGTAATTGGGCCTCCAGTGGCATGTTGAGGTGGTTAAAAAATAAATAAATGAGACAGAGAAACGAATGTGGATTATCTAGGCGTTTACAGGGCTTATGACCTGTCATTGGCTGGGTTGTGTGGCCACTTGATGTATTACAACATTCCCCATTCCGCCCATCATCTGATAACCATATTTGACAAATTTTTGAAACTTGTATATTTTGAATTCGCGTTCTTAATATCACATTACAAGTGAATTTCTCACTGGTGACAACATTATTTTTATTATATTTTAAGAAATAAAATTACCTTTTACATTGTTATTTATTTATTTATTTATTTATTTTTTTAACCACCTCAACAGGCTAGGAGGCCCAATTACAGAGGGGAACAACGTCACAAACACCCAGGCTTGAGAAAACTTTTTGATTTTTTGAGTTCTCACCGAGAATCGAACCCGGAACCTCCGCATCGTGAGTCCAGCGTCTTAGCCATAACGCTACGGAGGCCGCCGTTATCTTTATTATTTTCCATCATGTTGACCATCTTCCATCATGTTGACCTGCCTTCATGTAACAAATGAATGCGAATCATTTTGAAGTGCAGTAAAAGAACAAACATTAAAAAAAATATTAAACTTTTGAATATAATGTCAGTAGACCAAAGAATTAAACGTAATGTTGGTAATGCAATTAGTAGGTTTAAATGTAAAAAATATATGTGTGAAAAATATTAGTGTAGGTATTATATTGTTGCTAAATTGAAAAATGTATAATGGTAGGACAGTTAGGAAAATAAAATAAAAAAATTAAGTGTAATGTAAAATAATATTAGTCTATGTAAAAAATTATATATACTAAATAAATATAATAATAAAAAATGTTAAAAAAATATTAAGATTCACTGCAGTTGGTATACTGACGCAGGGCTCTATGCACCAACAGATGTAGATAAGGAAAAGTAGTCGTGTTGAAACTTGCATTTCTCAATATTAGATAATATGTCCTGAACACAAGTAAAACCTAGCTAGTCAGTAGAAAAAAAATACTAATATTTAAATAAATGTTAATACTATGTTAAATGTCCGCCTCGTAGCATAGTGGTAGCGCATTTGGCTACTGTGCATGAGGTCGCGGGTTCGATTCCCGTAGGGGGTCAACATGAAATATTTATTTACATTTGATTTTAATATTAATATTTCATGTGTGATACCTTGGACTGGTACTGAAGCGTAAGACTGATCATCTTGCCTTCATGTAATAAAATGATCAGATGCACTGCACTTGGTGTACCAATGCAGTGCCCTATGCACCATTGGGTGCGGATAAGGGAAAGTAGTAGTAGTAGTATGTTAAATTATTTGAAAATGGTTTTTACTTTTTCAGTTCATTAATCATTACTTTATTTGAATTACGATATATTTGTGTATATTATACTAAATGGGTAAGACTAGTTTTAATACGCCCTGCCTCAAATTTACGTACGTTTTCTTATACGTCTTCTCCGTAGTATGTGGAACAAAATGGTAGCCGAGCTAATTGTAATGACGATTTATTCTAAGCATTACAAATATACGGAAGGGCAATTTTAAACACTGTTAACTATGTTTATCCGGTAGTGGATTATCCAGTTAATATAATGTTGTATTTATTTGGTTGTAGATTACCTATTTCAGCTTAGAAACAATTTTTTAAGAAAATACGTTATGCTTTTCTGTGAAAAAAGTTCTCAGAAATAAATACAATTTACAAAGTGGTCAATTATAAACTCATTGGAAGCATATTTATACTAAAAGAACAAAAAATATTTTAAATACCACACAGTGTAGATTCGCAGTATAAAGGGGGCTAGATCTTCAATCATCCATGCGCTTTGAAGCTGCAAGATGGATTGTTGTCTAGCCTCCTACTTAGTGAAAATCAGTTACAAAAACACTTTTACCTACTTATTATTGCTCAGTACCTATACCTACATAATTTAGTAAAATTTTCCAACTTATAATTAAAATGTGTTATATTTCTAATCAGGGGCTAGTATTCTCCAACCGTCTATGCGTTTGGTAGCTGCAGGACGAGTTGAGATCTAGCCTCTTTGTGTACAGCGCTCTTGAGGCGATTTTTCGCAAAAACAGCGCTTTATAAATTGTCCATATAATAAATAAATACTATTGAATTTTCGATTGTGTCTCTACTTGTCTGTTTGGTTATTAATTTAATTAGGTAGGACACTTAAAAGTAACAGTCGTAAAATTATTCCAAGCTGAGTTCTTAATATTGTTTGTTGAACGTTTTGTACCTATTTTAGTTATAATTATTTGTTAAAATACAAACAAAATTTTGAGCATGTCCAAATACTTGTAGACAAAGGCTCTTTAGGCTGATTTGTTGTACTTATCATGCAGTTCACGCAAAACGAAGAACGATTCGTACTATCGGAAAAAGAGTGGAGTACTCAGATTTCATCCACAAAACTTACAAATTCTTCTAGATGAGAGGTTCTACAAATTTTGTAAATTTTACGTCACTTGTGTTAGATGAGTACCCTTAAAAAAGTAGTAGGAACCTCAAGTCAGTTTTTGGTCATCCATATTCGTCATAAAATCTATTATTGAGAAACAATGCTAAAAATCCCCATTTTAATTAACGCTCATAATCGCTTAAAACTGATTTGTTTAGAGAGAAAATTCAGTACGAAATTGATTTTTTTTTTCGATTTTTTTTTGCATATTGTTATCAAATATCATGTATTTAGTCAAATTAATACTATCCATAAAGAAAACATAACTGAAAAACGCGTTTTAATAAGAATTTGAGCAATTTTACTCAATCTGCCATACTTACGAAAACTTTTGAGAGAAAATAAAAAATAAAAATTTTTCAAGCTCAGATTAAAAAGTTATATTACACAATCGTCTCCAAATACAATGTAGATTCACCAGTTTTCGGGTTGTACTACGAGTTCTGTTACACCCTGTATAAATATTGTTTATGTATGTATTATTATTTGTTTTATATTCGTATTTATTTATAGTTTTGAACCAATATCCTGTCATCCTCTTTGCACCTATTGCATTCATTAAAAAGTGAAATATCCCACCACCATAATTTTATAGTAACACAATTTTACTACCAGTAGTAAAAAATATTGTTTTTATCTAACTTCTTGATCTCGGGATGACATTTGCAAGTTTCTTTGCTGTAAATGGTATTAAACGTTTTCCTTCAAACATAAATCCATTCATTTAAACACCTGCCATAAAGTACAAGTTTGACATTGACATGAAATATGACATCAGTCGATAACATTATCGATGGCTTTCTTGAATGCACCAATGGAGAATACGGCATTTAAATTTACTGTAGGTAATTAAAAACATTGCCTCTTTTATTTTATTTTATTTTTATAAACCGGCCAGAGAATTTCCATATATACATTTTATTTTATTGTTTTGTGCCCGATGATGAACTTGAATAGCTACATTTAATAGTTATTTTATATTTTAATCCAAACTTGGTTCTATTATACTAATTATGTAAATATTCAATTATGTTTAGTACTACAATGTGTTATGTATAATGCTACAATGCCCTGACTCGACACGGACTATCTAGTGAGTCGGGGCCAGATCATTGGCATGGGTCTCTACTGATTGAGTCGCCATCCCATTATTGTGATTATATTAAATGTGAAATGTAATCAATTAATAAAAATAAATAAAATAAAAATAAATTTTAAGATTTTAATTTTTAAAAATATATATTAAAGCGTGATACAAATAACAATATTTAATCAGAACATGCATTTTGTTATTAACATTAATTTGAAATAAAATAAGAATTTGTGTGCATTTACAATGTTAAATATTAGTAATATGTCACCCAAATAACTAACATAATTATGTAAATATAAATATAAAAATTGAGTTAAAAAACATGATTGTTCAATCAAGGTGACATCCGACAAAAACTACAAATTTTACAAATTGGTAGTATCTACAATAGAGCATCATCCAATATTTTCATCTCGTTTTTTCCGATTTAATTTCCTTAGAGTGAACGGGATGCAAGCCCACTTGGGCGCTTGGCATAATTTCACTTAAAATGCGAAACGTTTTAGATAATTTACAAGTGATCGCACGTAAGTACCATAAGAGTACGTGGCTCTTATGACCTATGAATAATTTGACGTGATACTGTCCCAAGTACCACGAATTAATGTAACAATAGATTCGCATTAGTTTCGTCGTTTCCGTCAATAAATTTTATACTCGTATATTCCCAGATAAATTTTCAATGGCTTCACATAATTGAGATCCGGTGACGTCACAGCAGAAAACACAATACGAAGTTTTTAAAACACTTGAAAATGTATATCATTGTACTTTACGATTCTAAATTGGATCAGATAACAATTATATATTGGGGTTCCAAACCTTGGATCAAGAATAATAACAATCTAAATTATATCTAGGTATCTTTATATGCACTTACGAGAAAAATTTTTATTTTATAAAAAGTGATAGGTCTGTTCAAAAAGTATCGCGAATTTTGAATTTCCGCGGGCTACGTATATTTGATTTTGGATTTTTTTTGTAGCGTTATGTTGGTACTCACGTCCCTTACTTATGCTGACAAGGTCGGACATTTTGAATGTTTAGTTAATTTTTGACAGCTGTTTTGCTTGGATGTGTTTTGGCTCGTCTTCGATTTTTGCCTATTCCAAAAAATGGATCAAAGAATCTGTATCAAATTTTGTGTGAAAAACAAAATAAAGTGCGCGGACGCATTCCGAATGTTGACTGTGGCATATGGTGAAGCTACCTTGGACCAAAGCAACGTTTATCGGTGGTACAAAATTTTCTCAGAGGGCCGAGAAGATGTGAACGACGAAGAACGTGCCGGACGCCCGAGCACGTCAACAACAGACGAAAACATTGATAAAGTGAAGAAAATAGTATTAGCCAATCGTCGAATCACCGTTAGAGAAGTTGCTGAGGACCTAAAAATATCGATTGGCTCGTTGCATTCGATTTTAACCAATGATTTGGGCATGAGTCGGGTCGCCGCGAAATTCGTGCCAAAATTGCTCAATTTCGACCAAAAACAGCATCGCGTTAACATTGCTCAGGAGATGTTGGACTCGGTCCGTGACGACCCAAATGTGCTCCAGAGGGTCATAACTGGTGACGAATCATGGGTTTATGGTTATGACGTGGAAACCAAAGCTCAATCATCCCAATGGAAGCTGCCGCATGAGCCAAGACCGAAAAAAGCGCGCCAAGTTCGGTCGAACGTGAAGGTTTTGCTCACAGTTTTCTTCGATTGCAGGGGCGTGGTGCATCATGAGTTCTTGCCACAGGGTAGTACGGTCAATAAGGAATATTACCTGCAAGTTATGCGCAATTTGCGCGAAGCAATCCGCCAGAAACGCCCGGATTTGTGGAAGAACAAAAACTGGCTTTTGCACCATGATAACGCCCCTGCTCACACATCGTTGCTTGTGCGCGAATATTTGGCCAAAAACAACACAGTAATAGCGCCGCAGCCACCGTATTCCCCAGACCTGGCCCCCTGTGACTTTTTCCTGTTTGCAAAACTGAAGAGGCCCATGAAAGGACGACGCTACGCCACGATTGAGGAGATAAAGACGGCATCGAAGGAGGAGCTGAACAAGATCACAAAAAATGATTTTTTTAAGTGCTTCGAGGATTGGAAAAAACGTTGGCATAAATGTATTATATCCGAGGGGAATTACTTTGAAGGGGACAAAATAGATATTCATGAATAAATAAATACTTTTTGAAAAAATATAAAATTCGCGATACTTTTTGAACAGACTGCGTATATATCTGATATCAAACGTTTGTAGTAATGTTTTATATAATTTCATAATATTAAGCCATGAAATTTTCCAAATGGATTTTTAAATAATTTAAAAATAGTCAAATTACTTCCCTAGACCCCTACCCCTCTTAAGACCTCCCTACCCTTACCTCCCCACAAGACCCCAGTACATCTACCACTACTTAGCAAGCAATTAATTATCAAACTTTTTTTGTTTACCTTCTTAGTATCTTACCATCACCACTGTTCCAAGATGTGTTTTTTCTATTTTTTCTTTTCTTCTATGTATCAATATTCATGTTACCCTTGTGTCAAGATTCTTAAGTATTGCAATTTAATTTTTCTGTATTTTTCTGTATAACATTTGTATTTTAATTTAGTGTCTTTTCACCAGTCGATGGGAGAACGTTACTCCCGAAACTAGGTAGTGTAGGTAAATTCTATTTGTATAGAATAAACCAATAGTAACACATAACATCGTTTTATTGAATCATAATTCATTATCACCATTTTCTGTCAATAAACCACTTGAAAAACATAAAGAAATAACCAAACTGTATGAATAAAAATATTGTGATGTAAATCATAACATCTAAATTTTTTATAAGTATTTCCTTTTATTTTTGCTGACAGTAATAATCTGATAAATCAAGCATAATTATTATAGATTAATGGGTATAATCAAGATCTAGTTTAAATTGGTGTGTTTATGCCATTAAATTCCGTACAAATAATAGTAATTTGAATTCCTAATATCACGTTTGGGAACAGTTTTATCACACAGAATTGTAGCTCAGTAGCTCAATCACAGATAACTATCGACGTAGTTAAAAACGTGCTAACCACGTGCTAACGCTAACGATTTGACCGATCACAATGACATTCGTTCAATACCGCGATCGCCGAGCCGAGCATTGACGATCTGAGCCGAGCGGAGCCGATGCACGCGATATCGCGGCCGTACGTCAACGACAAATCATCGCGCTTGTCGGATTTTTTATTATGTCGACTGCTTTTCTCAATATTTGGCTTGCCGAAAACGGCTAAATGCAATACGGCACTCGAGAAAGATTGAATGAAGATATATGTGCGAATAAGATATATCTCGGAAAATGCTCGCGACTAGAAGCGCTCGGTTAATAATCCCGATCGATAACTTTTAACGCGTGTTCCATTGTGATCGCGAAAACGTTAAACATCCATGGGTAAGAAATCGTTATCACGTCGCTTATTACCGAGTCGGTAGTGATCTGTGATCGAGCAACTGGACTGGTATCTTCCATACTTTCATTTCGTTCGATCGTAAGATCCAGTTTTTTTAATGATTTTATCTTCTCCCGTTATTAATTATTTAAAACAATTAATTATGTAAGCAGTAAACCTGTAAAATTCATCTTAGTACCATATATTTTTATTTCTTGTGCCAGTTTTCTACTTTGAACATTAAAAATAAGGGTTTGCAAATGTTGTAAATCTAGAAAGAATCAAGATCTGATCATTTTTATTTAGTAAACCATATTTTTCCTCATTTTTAATTTACACAAGTAGGCGTCAATGTTATCATATTTATTATTATTATCGCTCGATGTTAACTCTGACGTATTACTGTTTTTGTACAAAATATGAGAAGTACGAGTATCTATGTATAATAATCCTTTTTCATTGCCAACATATTATATCAGGTATGTAGTTAAAACGATTTGATTATTATATATTATTTATAATACTTTAATATTAATAATTGGATAACTTATTAAGCGCCATTTTTATGAAAAATCACTCAAGGGCCTGTATATTGACATAATTAATTCCAGACCCAATAAATTTACGAATGCGAAATCTAATGAGAATTTAAACCACAGAAAATTTATGCTACTTATACGTAGATGAAGTGCTATTTATCTTGCAGCTACAAAGCGCATGGACAGCTGAAATTCAGCTCTCCGCCTACCGTATGTAATTTAAAATAATCCATGAGGTCACGACATGATTTGAATGATAATGAAATACCGATAGAGGCTTTAAAACGTTGAATAATCTAAATCAACTAGTAATTATGTATAGTAATTTCTGAATTATGGATGAGTGGTTAATGTGGTGTAACTAGTGGCCTATGAAGTATGGTTCAAATCTCACCGCCACAGGCACAAATAAAATTTGACTTGGAATGAAAAAAGCGGCATATAAAAACAAAACATGGTTTATACTTCGTGTTACTACGTGTGGAAAAATAACTGAATGAAAGATGGGTCTGAGTTATGTAAATAATATAAAAATCTCAGTCAGTACTCGTAGGTATCTAATACCTACGTACAGGGCTTTTTTTTCCATGTAACGCGGTGGAACGGCGTTCCGGCACCTTTTTTCACGGTTTTATTTTAAAATCAATTGAACGAAAAAATATTTGCAATATATTTTGAAAAAATCAACCTTTTTTTGTGCGCTTCGTGGCTTAGCTCCTTTTAATTTCATTTAAGTTACATTTGAATCTATTTTTTTTAATTAAAAAGCTTGACATGAAGTGCGTTCCGGGACCTTTTTTTAGTCCTTCCTACGTGCATTTATATTAGGTACATAAAACCAGAGTTATTTTTAGGGCAGTTAATTTAACGAGAATAAATCTTGGTCTATCCAGGAAGCCCAACTACAGATAGATGGTAAAATCACAAACACCTAGGCTTGAAAAAATCACTTTTTGATTTTTGTGTTCTCACCGAGAATTGAACCCGGAACCTCCGTATTGTGGGTCCAGCGTCATACAATCCAGTCAGTGAATTTATTATTACGCTAGGAATACTAACAAACTCGTACGACCTGTGCGCAAAAACACTTTGAATTGTTTTTTTGTAATTTTATGTGATTTCCTTGAAGTATAATAATTAAAACGTAGCGGCAGTTCTTCGCTTTTTCCTTCTACAGCAAATAATAAATAAACCAGCTGATGACGTCATGAAGTGGTTACTACGCCATAGTGTAGAGTGTGAAGATGGTTGGCTATTTGAAGTTCATTATAAACCGCACACGCATTCTCCATAGAAATATTATCTTCTCCTACCTCCATCAAAATTGATACACAAACCGGAACCTCCTTCATTCCACAATACTAACGCACCGTACACGAGTAGTGGTGCGGTCATTTACAGGGTCGGCTTTAGGTGTTAAGAAATCAATACACAATAATAAAAGTTAATATGTATCTTTATAATTTTGTTAAGCGCCATTTTAGTAAAAAAAAATCACCTCGTAAGCGCCATGGATTTTGAAATAGGTAATTAATTACTAGAGTGGTTGACACGTTGGACCATTCAAAGTTTACAAATAAAATCGGGTCCCATCACGTAACAACTGTACGTAGAGTGGTCGACACGTTGGACCATGCACAAGTCCTGAGGAGAAGATTATCGATCGTGTTATTAAAAGTAACAAGAAAACAAAAATAATGCGTCCCGATAAATTTTTGCCGTTCTGTCATCGGGAGCCAATAGCAAATATGTAAAAAAAAATAATAGACTTTCGACTTTAAAAAATGTCTATATCATTGTGGTTTTAGTCGCAAACTGCATCAAATTAGTATATTCAAAGCACTAAAGTAGATTTTAAGTTACCTTAATATGTAGCTTTTTCCGCAGTGAAAATATTTCTCCTAAAATTCTTGAATTTAGATATATCTAGGCATCCAATAATAGTTTACTTATGTTTTTTTAAAATCGTTTTCCTACTAGACAACTCTTTTTATTTAAAAACCAGCACTGTATTTTTACGCAATAAAAATAGTGTTATGATCGAACAATCATAAACACACTCTTCCATTATTGTAACCAGTTATGGGGCCCCTAACAAAAAACACCAGTTTTTTTTTAAAGCTCTTGATGTGTTGTTAAAAATATGCTTTCCCTTTTTACTATATCCAGTGATATTAATATCATCATTTGTTTATCAGATATGGATACTACTTGGAATTTAATTTTATAATTTTAAAGTCATGCTACAACATTCCTCCATGAAATTCCTAACTTTAAATTTAATCAAAATTTACAATACTGCTGTGATTGTGATTTTAAGCCATTACGACTATCTATCACGTTTTGTATACAATGTAGAGAAATACATTTGTTTTAAATTTGATTAAGGACACTACTATGACCCTAAATATTTTTTTTAAATCCAACGTTCTTGTTTGGCATATAACAATAAATTTAGCTATATTTTTTACACAAACATTAGACTACCTACACAAAAAAAAGACACATCCAGCGGCTTAATTTCTCTCTTAAATACTAACTTCCACTCCATTTCCCTTTCCTTCATAAAAAACTTGTGTGTACATAATATATAATTACTTAATTGTTAAATATATTGTTAAATTGGGCCTTCTGTTGCTCGATCACAGATCACTATCGACGCCGTAATAAGCGACGTGATAACGATTTCTTACCATGGATGTTTAACGTTTTCGCGATCACAATGGAACACGCGTTAAAAGTTATTAGAGCGCACCAAGTCACGAGCCATTTCCCGAGATATATCTTCTTCGCACATATCTTCTTTCAATCTTCCTCGAGTGCCGTATTGCATTTAGCCGGCGTTCGGCAAGCCAAATATTGAGAAAAGCAGTCGACATAATAAACAATCCGACACGCGCGTTGATATGACGTTTGACGTTTGGCCGCGATATTTATTATCATCTATGGTGCTCGGCAACGCTCGGCAATGCTCGGCAACGGCGAACGTGGTATATGATCGGTCAAATGGTTAGCGTTAGCACGTGGTTTATAGCACGTTCTTAACTACGTCGATAGTTATTTGTGATTGAGCTCCTGGCTTCTCGAGGTGGTTAAAAAAAGCATTTACGGTTGGAGATTTGAATATAGACATACTTTGAAGAAAGGACAATCACAACTAAATCAATACAAAGAGTTTTTCTTCTACATTACTCTTTTAAAGCAGCTGTAAACAAAGCAACAAGGAGAGACAAATAACGTGAGACCTGCATAGATCATAATATGATGGTTAAGTCGAAAAAACATTTTACTGCTATAATTTATCATTCATCCTTGACAGATCATTTTACTACTGTGTTAAATGTGGAAATTCAAAGTAATAGTCCACCAAAATGTAATGAACCTAAAATGCATACAAAAACCAACATCAATTATGAATATATGAAGAAAAGCTTAAATCAAATCAAATGGTTTGACATTCTAATCACAAAGGAACAAATGAAGCTTGGAATTTCTTCACCTTAACTCTTCAAGATAATCTACCAAAGTTTGTAAATGAATACCTCAACACGGGCTTTGCCCAGCGAGGTATTTCATTAAGAAAAGAAAAAAAGTAATATGTAAAAAAATTGTTCCACGAAAACCTGTAATTGGAGCTTTTTTCAATCAACATGATGTATACTTTTATGTTATTGTTCTATGTTAGTTTTCCAAATAATATAAAATAAATAAATAATATACAGGGTGTACAATCCAAATGGGTCAGTATGGAGAAGTCGGAAACTATGAGAGATAGCGAGATCTGTTCTTAGGAACCATGACGTCGTTTTTAGATTTAATAATAATTACATTCAAACTTTTTTATTAACTCTCATACATAACCGGGAATCGAACCTGCTCAATATTTTTGTAACCGCGTTAAGTAAAAAGGACCCCAATTTGGCTATGAAATCTTGTGTTAACACAACTGACAGTAAATTAGACTAAAATGCCCACAGTTTTATTAATTTGCAAAAAGTCGTGAATAATATGAATCGATCATCAATTATCTGAAGAGACCACTTATGCATATCTTATCTGCATCGGTATTATGCATTACAAATAGCGTTTATTTAAAATTAGAACGCATTTGTTCAGCGGGCGTACCAATTCATTTAAAATTTGAAAATGGAATACTGTTTTTGGAATTAACTTCAAATGAAACACGGCTTTTCATAACCACCTCGTGTTGATTTTTGATAACTTTTACATTATTATTGTGTTATGTGTTGTGTACTGTTTTTAAAATGCGTTTAACGAATGAAGAACAGTTAGATCTATTGGAAACCATTTTGAACATTTGCTGAAATAAAATAATTATCTTATTGGTGGGTTTTTCTTTCAATTTTTAAAACAAGATTCCATTAGTGTTGTGCTTCTGGCGACTTGCACAATTTATACACAT
Source organism: Micrasema minimum (assembly GCA_022494985.1). Lineage (NCBI taxonomy): Eukaryota > Metazoa > Arthropoda > Insecta > Trichoptera > Brachycentridae > Micrasema > Micrasema minimum. Next base: position 16,128 of record JAGVSP010000476.1, on the reverse strand, counting down.
TGATTTTGACCAGGTTTGATTCCCGGTTATGTATGAGAGTTAATAAAAAAGTTTGAATGTAATTATTATTAAATCTAAAATCGACGTCATGGTTCCTAAGAACAGATCTCGCTATCTCTCATAGTTTCCGACTTCACCATACTGACCCATTTGGATTGTACACCCTGTATATATGCGGGTATAGGATTAACATTTAAAACGTTCTAATCTCATCTAGCAGACAAAATCAATTAATGTTATCTTCTCAATTAGTGGAAGTTAAGTTAAATTAAAATAGTATTCTCTTCAATCATTAATTTTGCATAGGCGGTTCTCTATCTACGTATTCCTTAGCGGTTCTACATCTTCAATTTAATGATAATTATTATATTTTTACCATCATTAGTATTCATAATGTGTTGCCATTTGTTTTGTGGTCAAATAATGACTGTTGCCCGTGTGATTTATACTGTAGAAGTATTTTTTCTAATCATGGTCAAATCAAAGCCATGATTTCCTCCAGAGAACCTTTGTAAAAACTACTAGTGTATCGGTTATGAATAATAATATCGCTTGTGCACTGAAGACAGCTTTTTCGTGCGGGTTCTTCAAAGATGGCAAATCATTTTATAAGCTAGACTGAAATTAGTATGCTTGCCTGATAATCGCATAGTATTTACGTTTTCTTTCAAGGAATACTGTCGCTTTCTCTAAGTTTCGATACTTCTATGAATCAACGGTCTTTAGAACGGAAATTTATTTACAAAATAACGTCGTCTAATCGTGCATTAAAAATTAAAATAATGTAGAAACAATTGACAGTGAAAAATTAAAAAACCGTGAATTAGATTTTTTAAAACTAATCATGTGAAAATTGATGTTGAAAAATAACTGTACATATTCTCATCATGGTCCAAAATAAAATATGATTTTACCACGCAGAAGCGTAATTAATATTCAACTAATGAATTATAGCCACCTACCAGAACTATAAAGGGAACACAAATAATGCTTCCTAAATGCTTTGCAAAAGACAATCATCAACATAACCGTTGTTTTTGTGTTGTGTGATTTTTTCTCATCAAGTTTTGTTTTACTAGGGAAATGAATCTTAATTAAACAACTTCAAGATTTTAAACTGGTTAAAAGACTGCATTGTATTTGAAAAAATCCACTTTTATTTTCTAGAGGTCAAGTTTTTTTATCACTAGTAAAAATTAAAGAATGCATCTTTAAAAAAAAACCGAATACAGTATAAGAAGGCGCAGTCTAAACCTGAGATCATGCTTTTATTTTTTACCGATTTAATGTAATATTTGTTATCCATCTAATGGTAACAAGGATTAAATCTGCCTAAGGTATCCTTTTGTTCACGAAACCCTAAAAAGTACACAACACAGCCAACACAAGGGTAAATTGAACAAATGACAAACTAAATAGTATATTTTACATTCTACCCTTATCATACCGATAATTAATTTATACGCGCCTAAAATGAGATCCATATAAATTACGTATTGCGTGTAATTAAGCCCTTATTTATATTACCTGATTTCCCGATCTGGGAATTGTGAATAATACGGGACATGTGCCTAGTAATGATGCATTGTTTGTTGTTTGCCGGTAACCAACCGAAATAATTACAACTAAACAATGCGTAGGAGCGTGACGAAAACGGGGCATGTTGGATCAATATCAATTTTGATAAGGGGAACAAACGTTGAAATCACCTAGACAGATAAATGCTTCGATGGCGTATTGAGGGAATAAATAGAAAAGGGAATGAGGCAAATAGTTCTTATAATAAAACAAAACCTATATTTTTTTACTAGGAAAGACATTCTTATCCTAATAAAAAAGATTTCAAAGATCCATAAATGTTATTGATATCCCAACAGAGACAGAGAAACTCTGGAAACGAATGTGGGTTATCTAGGCGTTTACAGGGCTTATGACCTGTCATTGGCTGGGTTAAGTGGCCCACTTGACGTACTACAACATTCCCCATTCCGCCCATAATCTGATAACCATATATGACAAATTTTGGAACTACTATATATTGAAATCGTCTTCGTCGTTCCGCTTTACAGAATTTTTCTATGCTGGTGTCATCTGTTGAGAAGATTGCAAAGCATTTTTATAATATCTGATATCAGCCCAGCATGGGTATAATCCAGTTATTTGTCTACAAGTATTTATCTATAAATGTGATTAAAATGTCATATTTTTATTTAAATACTCGGAAATCGATGAAAATTGTGTGAATGCCCTTATCGTGCTTTCCTCTCTTAATTTCCCGTATGAATCCTTCCTGCGTGTTCCCGTTTTCGTCTCTCGTACACTGTTAGACGTGCTAATTTTTATTTATATTTAATTTATCTATATTCATCTTCTTAAAAGCTTCTCCGTTGAATAAAGAAATAAAATTTGAAAGAAAAGAAATAAAATTATGAAAATACATGAACCGTGCATTTTTCTCCGTGTTTATTATATACATACATAAAAGATTAGATAAACTAGGAGAAAAATGCATGATTTCATGTGTTTTTATTATAGATTGTGACCGAAGATTGCTCGATATGCGCAATGCGCCAACATAATATAATATCACATAGTAATATTATTATTATGCTTAGGCCTAACTCGGAGCTCTTTTCAGAACTATGAGCTCATATAGGCCATTTTCAATATAAATTGTAAGCTTCGTCTCAAGCACAATATGCGGAATATTTCTACCTCGATATATTTTCATTCTGGTTTGGTCCGAGTCCGTATACGATGTTATTATTGTTTATACTTTATATATATTGCTCGGCTTAGAATTGGAAACACAGCCTTTGTATGGAAGTGAAAAACGACTTGCAATTACCCATTGTTGTACAGAATATAGAAATATAACGAGGGCATTAAAGTGAAATAAATAATTTCACGAAACAATTATTACTTCGACCCCGACTTGTTATCAGTGGCCGAGAAATTATGTAAATTTCAACTACCGCACCACCAGAATAATACACAGTGACAAAATACTCGTTTTTTAGCGAAGTGGTGTGAAGATAGACATATTATAAAAAGAGCTATTTTTGCTTATCAAAAGAGGCAAAATTGGCAGTGCATAGTGGAGTTCTGGTACCAACCCTTATGTATGGAAGCGAAGTATGGAGTTGGAAAAATAAGGATGAAAGTAGATTGAATGCAGTTGAAATGCGATCTCTCGGGCGAATGTATGGTAAAACTATGATTGATAGGTGCATTAATGTTGAAATTAGAGCAGAATGCAAGGCTGAGATAAGCATTATCGACAAAATTAAGAAAGGTCTTTTACGTTGGTTCGATCATGTAGAGCGAATGGATGATGAAAGAACGGCTAAAAAAATATATGATGCGACTGGGCCTGGATGTAGAAGTCGAGGAAGGCCGATAAAGACATGGCATGATCAAGTAAAACAAGCGCTTAAAAGTGGGCGTAAGAAGTCGGAATAATCGACGTGCGTGCATGAGAAGATGTATGAATGTGGAGGAAGCAAGAGAAGTACCCAGGACAGAGTGGTGTGGCGTTCTATCCTCTCTGCCTACCGCTTCGGGGAAATGGCGTGATGGTTAGTAAGTTAGTTAGTTGCTATTTTTGATATTTCAATATAGAAAAATATTAGTGTTTGTCTACGAGGATTTGTACAAACCTAAAATATTGTATGTAAAAAAAAAGTCACGATGATCATTGTATCGATTTTTTGGCCTTAACTTAATAAATCGACAATAAAATATCGATTTATTTATCGATCTTACAATATATCTAAATTTATCGACTCGTTAAAAAAAAGTTGCACAAAGGCCTATCATTAGATACCTTAATCGTGAGATACATCAATACTTTCTTCCTAAAGAGAAAAAAACCTTTACCTTTGTAATTAGTAGGTTCGACTACGTTTAGGATTACGTCAATCGTGATATATTGTATAGATGTAATGAAAATTGTAGGTAGGTTAATGAACAATGTACTAATTAACACTGTTTCCTATTATCATATGTGTTCAAGCGGTGAAACCACGCTAATTATTATACCTCGATTTTCTCTGAATCTCTAAGTTTCTAGTAAATAAGTGCATAAAACTCTATGAATAATGCATGAAATTTTCTTTATTCAGCTTTGCATACAATATTCATGAAGCCGTGTTTATTTTTTACCACTGCTTTGTCATTTTTGTATCGCGAAGTTAGTAATCTGTAAACTCGTTGTCTTGTATATATATTGTGTTACCTTTAAATTTGGCTGGAAACGAAAATAAATATAAGGCATTATTTAAAAAAGACAGTTTTTGGAAAATTGCGAAAAAGGGATTTTGATTTCCGTACTGAGTAATTAAAACTGGATTTTTTTTAAAAGTATCTCGCCACTGTAGAGAGAAACAAACACATTTCAAAGATAAAAATGTAGCAGTCGGCGTCGGGTTCGGCGTAGGCGTCGATGTGAGATGTAACGTGGAATTTAATTTTCGACAGATTAGAACTTAGTGCAGTAGGTACCTATGTTGATCTAGGCACATTGAGAAATCTTCTGTCGATTATGTATATTGAAAACAAAGGAAACCATGCATTTTCTTCAAGTTCCTTAATCTTTTGAAATTTACAGACAAAATGTAAGATAAACTCGAAGAAAAATGCAAGTTTTTATTATTTTTCGCTAAAAAACAGTTTCCCACCTAAACATGACCTTAATTTAATACTACTCTTTATTATTTGTAATCATGATTTGAATTTATAAGTAAGTACAAAGATATACGTAACATATTGGTTTGAAGTGACGCAACTCAAATTGTAACGAATTTGACATTTACGTCATAATCCAAGTCGACTTCAATGTCATTTTTACTGTCAACTCCTTTAGGCCTACGATATTTTGTATTAAAATACGAATTTTAAAGTAAGGTTCAAAACGGAATCTATTATGCGAGTGTGTCTGGGTGTAGATGTCAAGGAAGGCCGAGAAAAGCATGGCATGACCGAGAACAATAATTAGTACTTGAAGGTGGCAAGTGAAAAGGCGGAATAATTCGTTTGCGTGCATGGGAAGATGTTTGTATGAATTTGGAGGAGGCAAGGAAAGTGTGCTAAGACAGAGTGGTGTGGCGTTTTGTCCTCTCTGCCTACCTCTAGGGTAAGATAGCCAATGGTTACCTAGTTAGGTTTAAATGGTTGTTATTTTTGTAATCGCGAAAATTAAATAAATTAATCGTTATCATATTTTTTTCTACGATACTTTTTTGTATTAATCGCGTTTACGTTTTTTAATGAACATTTCGATTTTGTAATTTTAGCCGAAAACAAAACTGAAGTTTTGCACTACTAGGGCATAGGGCATATAAAATTGTCAAAAGTTAGGCATTGTATTATGTGGGAGATAGACTATCATGTATTTTTTAATCATTTAAATAAAACATTAAAACGTACCGTACACATTAAATACTTTAAAACAATTATGTTCACACGCCATTTTTACTGAATCATAATTCATAAATAATTAATTTGAATTTCGATACCATCGAACAGTGAACAAGGTCACCAATTAAACGTAATTAATAAATTTAATTACAGTGCACAATAATTATAAAATCTCAAGTGTTTTAAGAATGGCGGCAATTAGGCCTGAAAAGTGTTAAAGTGTATTGTGAATTGAAACAAAGTGTTGCGATTCTTCGCCATGGCCTAAATTAGGCGCCATCTTGGCAGCCATTATGGTTTCGTCATCACCCAGGACCAATGAGAATGGAGCTGCGATCGATAAGAAAATCCAGTACAAAGTGAGTGGTTTCATGTGCATTTAATATCTTATATATTATTTACAAATCTGACTTGTAGGATGTTTTTGTATAACGCAAATGCTGAAATATTATGAACTTTTTCAACAATATATATATTTTTTAAAAATTTATTTGGACTTGTACATAGTGTTTTTTAAAAAATATATATTATTTAATAATAATGTTCCCTCAACCCAACATCAATACATATATTTTTTTTTTAAATCATACAGAGTATGTGGTCTAAATTTAAAATCAAAAACCCCCTGACTATCTACTTGGCCTGATCCATTCCTCCAATTGTGCACGACCCACCTCCACAATCCATTTTTTTATGGCTACTTTGTATGCTGAGTGTTTTTCGAGTGTTCTGATGGACAATGGGAGTAGGTTGTACACTTTACTCGAGTAATAGACAAGGCTTCTTTGGTCAAAGGTAGTGTGGATTTTTGGAGGTTTATGAAGCTGCATAGTTGTGTTCCTAGTTTTGTGTCTAATTTGAGGTATATCATTTGGTTCTGTAGAGTGTAGAGTATTTTTTATATGCATATATTAATATCACCTTGGCAAAGATCTGCTTGATGGACGTAAATGCCCAACGGGCGTAGATAATCTGTGTTCGTTTAAATATCTCATCTGAGCTCGTTTTCATCGGAACCTTTAAAATTATTTTTATTATAGTTTTTTGAGCTATACTAACTTGCATCAGCAATGAGTCGTTTGCATATACCCATACACTTTGGTTATCATTAGATTGAACCGACAATTAATAAAATGCCGTTTTCTTACAAAAAGCATCTCTAAGGTGCTTACATAATTCCCTGAAATGAACCTCGAAACGCATGTTTTGCTTCTGCTCTAAACATTTAAATGTCTCTGGATCTATATTGCATTCATTCTGTAATAATTGAAGTAAGATGCGACATAATCTAAAGGGATTGTGCTAAAAATGCTTACAAATGTTCTCAATAGATGGCAGATAGATAAAAGACGCCTATAATGCGAAATCAATTTACTATAATATAGATATGCATATAAGTTTCAAAAATTTTCATTTTTTATGGTTATCGGATAGTTATTTTATTGTAATTCTTATTGTCTATTAGCTTTACCGATTTATAATCTTCTGTCACTTTATTTACAGCTTTTTGTTACATGATGCTTATTTGTCCGTCAATAAATATAAAATAAAAAAAAAAAAAAAAAAGCGGATTGGGGAATTATGTTTTAATACGTCAAGTAGCCGTTTAATCCAGCCAACGCGATGACAGGTTATAAACCCTGTAAACGCCTTGACATCCATATTCTTTCGTGACTTCTTTTACTCTGTTCTCTGTTGAGATATCATGAAGTTATATCGCTCTTATTAATTAAATTAATTTATTAATTAACAAACCTTTATCCCCACACATTCATTCAGAATACTTGGTATGGCCTAAAATAAAAATCAATGATAGAATCGACATTAATGCACTTTTAGTAGGTTTTATTCATACAGACACCATATTTCTATAAATGTAATTTTATAAATCTATAAGCCAATAAATCTCCCGGAAAATCTTTATATTTCAACAAAAAACGCCGCCTCTTTTTCTCGTATGATGTGTGAATTCTTTCATTGCATTATGTCAGCTTTTATACATTGTATATTATTTACAGTATAATATAAACAAGGCTATGTGGTATTAAACATTAAAGAAAAATATGTACGTAGGCTCCGTAAAAAATATTATGACAATCAAACTAAACACGTATGATGTTATTTGTATAACATTGAAATGCATGTGGGTTTTATTTTTCACAAATTCATTAAACAAGTTAAACAAGTGCTTTAAACTGGGCATGTAAGAAGTCGGAATAATCGACGTGCGTGCATGACAAGGAATATGAATGTGGAGGAAGCCAGAGAAGTATGGCAGGACAGAGTGGTGGGGCGTTCTATCCTCTCTGCCTACCCGTTCGGGGAAATGGCGTGATGGTTAGTTAGTTACGTTGTGATTATTTATAATGCATATTTACATTTTTCTAAGTAAATCGCTTTCTGTATGTGCCTATTTATTCCTACATAATTATAATATGCATAGTTCAATATCTTCGTAAGAAGTATATTATTATGAAGAGTGTATTGGATTATTGTAAAGTGACCTCGGTTGTCAAGCAATATTATTTATGATGAAGTCAGCCAAATAAAGGTGAAATAAAGGTGAAATATTTTAAAAGCAATTATTATTTTTAACTAAGTGCTATCGTAATATCAGAAATTCTAGGAAGTATGCTCTTTAGATGCTTTGAAAGGTGCGCTGGAAATAGCAACAATCGAATTATGTTTAATGCAACTACAGTAAATATTTAGAATAATCGTTTTAAAAAAAATCGTAAAAAAGGGAGCTAAACATGGCGAGACTTTTCTTCGAGCTTTTTTTAACGCTTTTTTATTATACTGGGTGTAACAAAACTCGATGTACAAGTGGAAAACCAGTGAATCTACATAATATTTGGAGTCGATTTTGTAGATTTTTTTTTTTTATTTGACCCTTGGTTTTTAAGAAAATTGAGTACGAAGTTACGATTTTTTTTGGATAAACTTTTGCAAATTGTTATCAGATATCATGTATTTACTCAAATTATTACTATCCATAAAGAAAACAAAATTTAAAAACGCGTTTTAATAAGAATTTAAGCAATTTTACTTAATCTGCCATACTAATGAAAACATTTGCTGGCAGAAAAAAAAAAATATTTTTTTCAAGTTTAAATTAAAAAGTCACATTACACAATCGTCTCCAAATACGATGTAGATTCACCAGTTTCCCGCTTGTACATCTAGTTTTGTTACACCCTGTATAAGGAGGCTCGATGTTCGATTTCCACCAGTTTTACACCGTATGTGTTACATCTAGCCGAAGATATAATCTTGGTCTAAAGTATTACACCATTTTTAAAGCTGAAATAAGTATGAAAAGCATTGTATCAATTACTCTCCTCTCGAACGCACTACATTCTCACCACCTCTTTAGCACTGTCATTGGGGATGAAGAAATGTGGTCTTCTTGATTCATGACTGTTGATTTAGTAGTTTTTGCCACCACGCACGTACGGAAGTTAGTCAGTGTGTGAAAACTGTGGAACGCAGCGCAAAAATACAAACATTTCAATTAAAGAAGAGTGACTAGGTTTCATCTTTTATTGTACTATTGATCTCAATTTTACTTCCTCGAACTTTCATTACACAAAACTCCTCTACGTTGATTTTGTGCACATTAAAATAGTAACATAAACGAATTATATTTACAACATTTTGGGCGTGTTCAAATACTTGTACACAAATCTGGATTTTCCCAAGACGGGGTAGAATTTTTTTCAAATTCAGCAAATTAGCAAAATACTTTATTTTTGTAATTAAGACTCTTCTGACGAGTTAAATTAAGTACTAGTAATCGCTTGCAGATGACTCTGCAATTTATTTTACTTATATTTAGACTTAACTTTAATATCAATGCATAGATGGAGCTTTCAACTCGCTGGTGGATGATTCTCGATTCGTAGCATATATACAAAAAAAAAAATGTTACCTGGTGTGGATATTCGCTAATAAGCGGAATGGGGAATGTTGTAGTACCTACATAAAGTGGCCACTTAACCCAGCCAATGACAGGTCATAAGCCCTGTAAACGCTTGAATATCCACATTCCTGGTTTGAAAAAAATCTACCTCATCTCTGTAGGGATATATAATAAAATAATTATATTTAAATTTAATTTCAGTTTTATAAAACCCAAAATTTAAATGATCATATCTCACTTATTAATTATCCAATTTACAAACGGATTGCACCCATGGTTGTGTGATTTTATGTTTTATTTTTCTGCATTCACAGAAAATTTTGTGCCACATGCGTATTGGACAATAAATTTCATGGTAAAATAAAGTGTTTGTTTTGGTGATAATATGTTCCACTCTTCGTTAAATTCCCCTATCACAAAAAGTGCATTAGCCACTGCAATCGGAACTCACATTACGTCATGTAATCATGTTTCCAATGATCAGAATCTAGTCCAGGTACCTAAACACTGAAATATTACTTTTAATTTTCAAATCATTATTGCATGTTTCCCAATTAGATCAGCCGGTAAAAGTTGAACATCTGAGACACTCGTTATATCACTTCCAAGCGTTTATTTTACTTTTGACACATGGGCGCCTATAAAGTTCCGTAATTATTGACAGGCAACCATATACCGAAAAATGCAATACTGAAGCGACATGTTCTTTAGCTCCGATATTTATCGATATCGATGTTTATTGAGCCTACTTATGCAACGAGGATTATTCAAGTTTATTTTTTCCATGAGACAGCGCTTTCGTAATATAAACTCTGCTTTAAACGTCTGGGTATGTTTATAAACTACAAAATGTTGCGCAAAGTAAAAATATAAATGTGTTAAATTGATTAAAACTTCTTCATAAATAAGACAATTTTTATGAGAAATCGATTCGGGTAACGCATTAGGACATCCCTAATCGATACATAATCGAGCTGTCAAAAGTAAAAATAAACGCTTGGAATTACTATAGTTATAATTTTTTGTATTTTTAAAAAAATATGATTCATATTTTATGTGATTCAATTATATTTTTATCAAACAATCATGCTTTGGAGTAGCTTGATTCTTGAAAAATTAAGCCTATATTTTTGTCTCAAGTACGCCTTTATTCGCAATAGTCACATGGATCTTTTTTCATTATTTGTGGTTGAAACGACTCGAATAGTTTGGACCTACGGTTATCGCCATGGTCTCATCTGTATTGTGTGTTCCTAATCCCTTTGTCTTGGTTATTTTTCTCACATATTCGACAGAATACTGATACGCAATATTTGTGTATACGATATTGGTCAAGTTTTTTATTTATTCCTATACCCGTGATATTTGCGCAGCGCTAAAAGTTTGCTGAGAAACACTTCAATAATCATGGACATTGTAATTAATCGGTCGTGAAGTGAATTTAATATATCTTGATCTAATTTATTGCGCAGTGTCTGATACGATAATCTATACTGTATGTTTTATCTATTTTTACGTAACACTTCAAATGCTAATCAATAATACAACAAACTTTAAAATGTACTTATGATTTTATAGAAGTACATATCATTTAATTATCTTGACTTTGATTTAATCACAGATTGCCAGGAATTAAACTTTTAACTGGACACCAGCCAACCTACCCACTTTTCTTTAATCTGATTGTAATGTATAATTCTATTTTCGCCTTTTTCCTTTACGTACTTTATATCGATATACCTACTTTAAAATACATGTTGATATGGATTGGCGCGTGTGATACCTAGATTGATTCTGAAGCGTAAGGAGGATCATCTTGTAATAAAATGATCAAGATAGATTTTAGTGTTCCAATGCAGTGCCCTATGCACCAATAGGGTTGCGGATGTAAGGGAAAGTAGTAGAAGTAGAATAAGAAGAATAATGAGAATATTTTTTTATGGATCTTTTTTAATCCTTCTTAAAAGGCAGGGCACCCGATTCACTACCTACATTTGTGGAACCACTGCGCATACGATTTTGTACTGAATTCGTTTGCGCAGAAGTCTAAAACCATAGTAGAACATCGCAGCGCAGGAGGCCTAATTGAATCAGAGAGAACAGCATTAAATATCCCTAGGTGTGAAAAAAATCACCTTATTTTGTGATCTGATATGGAACTGGTATATCGGAGTATCTGACCTCCAAAGTTGTCGAGTCTAGCATAATCCTTAGCCATGAAATTACAAAGGTAATCGAATCGTTCTACAAAAAATAAAACATTAGAACGATTGTTTTATTTTTTTAAAATTTTATCATAAACTATACCAACCTGCATTTTATAACAAAAAACAAATATTTGATGTTACAAATTGTAAGGTTTTTTTAATTTAATATGACGGTTTTCAGATATTATTGATATCCAACAGACACAAAGAAACTCTGGAAACGAAAAATAATAATAAAAATGGATTATTTCTATAGCGCCGTTTTTTGTAAACTATTACCTCAAGGGCGCTCAATGCTAAAGATTTCTAGGCGTTTACAGGGCTTATGACCTGTATTTGGCTGGGTTAAGTGGCCATTTGATGTATTTTACAAATAATTCCCCATTTCCGCCCATCATCTGATAACCACATAATACCGAAAAGTTCCATATATATATATTGAATTTGTACAGAACCTTCCACAATTTAGTTTGTTTTCGACAAATTTCACATTTTTTATCTCTCTGGTGACATCTGTTGAGAAGATTGTTAAGCATTTTTGGCAATCAATCTTTATTAGTGTTACTTCATTTATTTGTAAAATGCTATTTTTTTTTACTTTTATTGTTATTAAAGATGTTGATAAATTAACATGAATAAAGTATTCGCTAGTTGCTATTAATCAAAATTTATTATTCGAGATTTTCCTCACCACCAACGATTTACTAAAACGCATTATTCCAAGATTCTATTATGAATTTACAGTATTTTGTGGGTAGAACCAATAAGAACATAATTTGATTTTAACAGTGTACATAATAAAATAACTCCAAGCTCCATCACACCTCCGCAATATTATAGTAAAGCTGATACTCATCATATTAAAATTGATTATAGAATGGGTTCGCGTATTTAATTTCAACGCCCTTTAGTATTTTACAAATATTCCATACATTAACAATAAACTCTTAACTTGGATTTTGCTATGTTTAGTGTTTAGTAATGATATAAAAATGCGGTCGTAAAATAAGTATTAATCATTCACAATCAAATGAAACAAATCGGCATATAATATGGCGGCCAACTGGCGACAATAAACCTTTGATATGTATTTTTTTCATTTCTAAAACTTGATAAATTGTGCTCAATATAAAGCAAAATTTTACCTTTTGTGTCTAAACATAAATTGAGGTAGGAACCTATAAAATGGTGATTTTATTGGTAAATTACTATAATATTTCGAAAAAAAAATACTTCCAATTAAAAACAACACTAATTTTAGTATTTTTAGTTATTATTTTTTAGAATAGTACCTACCTAATTATGTTTGTAAACTATCCTAAATACCTTAATCATTATGAAAATACTCAAGTTTATTACATATTTTAAACTTTCATTCAATTTGTAATTTAATATTTTATTGTAGTTTTTGTATTCTTTAAAAAATTTATTTTGTTTTCTTGGTATCTGTTGTTTTCTATTTGTTTACAATAAATTTATGTCCGGAGAGCTAAAAAAATTACAAAATTGCAAAACAAAGCCATGCGAATCATATTGAAGTGCAGTAGAAGAACAAACATTAAAAAAATGATTAAACTTTTGAATATAATGTCAGTAGACCAAAGAATTAAATATAATGTTGCTAATGAAATTAATAAAATTGTTAAAGGGATAATTCCAAGATATTTACAAAAAAACAAATTAAAAAACAATGACTTTTTTCATAAATATGCAACAAGAGGTTCAAAAAATATAAGATTAGAAAAGAAAAAAAAAAACTATGTCACAGAATTGTCTAATGTATAAAGGGCATTAAAATGTTTGAGGATATTCCAGATGAAATAGAAATGAACAAAATGTAAAGTTATTTAGGGTTAAATGTAAAAAATATATGTGTGAAAAAAATTAGTGTAGGTATTATATTATAGCTAAATTGAAAAATGTATAATAGTAGGATACAAATAGTTAGGAAAAAAATAAATTAAGTGTAATGTAATAATATTAGTCTATGGGCCCCGTCTATCGAAGCGCAGGAAGATCTCTATAAAATCGTTGGTAAGTTGATGAATAATACACCAAGGCCATTTTTTGGCCCAATAGGGTTATTCCCGATAGCATGAATATTCTTGAAAACGTTATAAATATTCAAAGTATATTTTTACAATTCCAACGATATAAAACACAATGATCAAAAATTTTGTTTTCATTTATAAATTTATGTTTTAAAAACACGAAAATACGAATGATTTTTAACGCCCGTTATTGGCTAATGACGTCATTTCCGTCTACTATATTGCTGTGACGTCACACCGCATGCGCGCCAAATGGAGGATTTTGCAAGCGATTTGAAAAAGTGCTATTTGAAACCGCGCTAGAAAATTCAAATGACATCGTAAATTTTTTTAAAAAATTCCCTTGATATTGTAATTTTTCAATCAATTTTTTAAAATCAAAAATAAAAAATCGGAAAGAACCCAATTACAGAGGGGACAAACATCACAAACTCCCGGGCTTGAGAAAAATCACAAACGCCCAGGCTTCAGAAAAATCGCTTTCGATTATTGTATTCTCACAGGCAATCGAACCCAGAACCTCTGTACCTATCATGTGCCCAGCACATGGTTATTGATGGCGCCAGTTAACCTCTAATAATACATTTTAGATTTCTCGTGCTAGTAGGTTCAAATTCCGCTCCGCCTCATCTTGTTTCCAACTTTCTAGCACAGCTATTTCAGACTGTTTGAAGTGCCGACCTTTTTTAATGCTATAAAAATCAAAACCCTACTAAATTAGGTAAAAGAGTTTTCTTCTTTAACCATGCGTTGAAATTTTTCAGAGCAATTTAGAAATTTGAAGTCATTTCAATACGGTGCAAAATTGGTTTTTGTACACTTCATAAAGGAAAGTATTATTATTACCCAGATTTTAAGCGTCAATAACGCGGCGCAGCATCTGGTGTAATTCAAATTCGCAATAAGATTTTCAAATTTAAAATTTTTTATTTCAAATGCAGTAGGTATTTAAAACACTTTTTTCCAATTTTGTTCGTATATTGTTTTAATTTGAAATAAAATTTTTCAGCTGTTAATAACAAACTGTCCTATTATGTAGTTCTCCATAGATTAAAATATTGGGTAAATTGGTTTCGATAGAGCCTCGTATCTTTAGGTAATATATATGTAGGAATATTGAGTAATCTTTGGTAAATAATTAATAGTAAAAACACATGAGACCGTTCATTTTACTTGAGTTTTTCTTTATTTTGACTGATATCTTAAAAAAAACTCGATAAAATAGAAGAAAAACGCACAATTTCGTATGTTTTCAATACCTATTCATTTATTTATCTAAAACTTCGTGTACAATGCATATCATAAGTGTACAACGGCGGGCTTATTGCCTTTAAGCAATATCTTCAAACCAACCCTTAATCATTTTAGTGATAAGAATTTAATGTACCGAGTTTTGGTGGGAGATATAGCTATTGCATAATTAACAAGTTTGTGTACAGTATATACTTAGACATTATGGAATAAAGTACGGAAGGAAAGGGATAGGAAAAAGGATGAATGAAGGATGTTTTAAAGGTTTGAAGAGAGGTAGTAATGCTTTAGACTATTAATTTGTTATTATTTATTAATGTTATTAAGATTACTCAATGCGGCAAAATACCCATCTATATACTTTCCCTTATCCACAAATCCACATCCAATGGTCCATAGGACACTGTGTTGGTACATCAAGTGCAGTTAATCTGATAATCTGTAAATACCCATCTAAACTAGAGAAAATTACAAGAAAATGTTGCAAGTATTTTAAATTTTTATATTTTTATTGGTAATGATGAAATGTTTTAAAAGTATAATTCGATACCGTGTATTGTGTGGACTGGCAACCCAGATCGGATGTGAAGAAGGACAGGCTCCGTTGGTTTCCATTAATGGTGGACTGCCGCCCACACAATGTACCATAGGATATACCTCTATCTCCATAGCTCAGTGTGACGCGTGGAACGAATCTGGCCAGGGATGGACATGGCAGATTCATTGGACACAACTTAACGCTTTTATGGGCTGTCTCAAGGCCTTTGATTGTAATAAATTTTGGCTGTAAATTTAATGGTGTCTTTCTTAGCCAGCAATTTATCGCAAAAATACAGTTCGAATCACTTGAATTCATTCATTGAAAACATTCAATATATCAATATCTACTTACATAAATCGTTTACATAAAATCATTAACGCCAGTTGCTCGATCACAGATCACTATCGACGCGGTAATAAGCGACATGATAACGATTTCTTACCGTGGATGTTTAACGTTTTCGCGATCACAATGGAACACGCATTAAAAGTTATCGATCGGGATTATTAAACGAGCGCATCAAATCGCGAGCCATTTCCCGAGATATATCTTCTTCACACATATCTTCTTTTAATCTTTCTCGAGTGCCGTATTGCATTTAGCCGGCGTTCAGCAAGCCAAATATTGAGAAAAGCAGTCGACATAATAAACAATCCGACACGCGCGTTGACTTTCTTGATTTGATTTGACGTTTAGCCTCGATATTTATTATCATCTATGGTGCTCGGCAACGCGAAC
>JAGVSP010000475.1:0-94334 GCA_022494985.1 Micrasema minimum | reverse complement strand
CTTTGAAAATTGATGTACGAGTAATATTATACTTACTAATTTTTTAAACATAACTAACTAACTAACCATCACGCCATTTCCCCGAAGGGGTAGGCAGAGAGGATAGAACGCCACACCACTCTGTCCTGGCATACTTCTCTTGCTTCCTCAACATTCATACATCTTCTCATGCACGCACGTCGATTATTCCGACTTCTTACATGTCCACTTTCAAGCACTTGTTTTACTTGATCATGTCTTTCTCGGCCTTCCTCGATTTCTACATCCAGGCACAGCGCATCATATATATTTTTTTAGCCGTTCTTTCATCATCCATTCGCTCTACATGACCGAACCATCGTAAAAGATCTTTCTTAATTTTGTCGATAATGCTTATCTCAGCCTTGCACTCTGCTCTAATTTCGACATTTGTACACCTATCATACATAGTCTTACCACACATTCGCCTGAGAGATCGCATGATGTTACGCAAACATGATTAATTAAGTATGTTGATGAAGATCGTTAAAAATAAAAATATTTTTCATATAGAAAATTTCATTTCGTTTTTATCGACAATGTCAGATTACCTTAGTAGATTCATGATGCCCTGGAGCGAGTGATCCTGACTTTAGCATGTAGACCACCCACACGATAGACAGACCAGATTAATAATTATGCATCTAGCATTTCACTAGTAGCAGTGGATACCGCTGAGCAGCCAAATATCAGGAGTTTGGAAGAAGCAGATAGATCACCAACTGATGTAATACATACTCTATGAAGCTTAGACTATGATGTTCTCTGCGTAATCTATACATGATGTTTGTGTGAAAGCACTAAAAATAAAGAATTGATATGAGTAATACTTATTTACTTTAAATGACCATATTATATAGCTCATGAAGAGCTTTTGCCTCCTTGACGATGACTTCCACTTTTCTGTTCCCAGCAATCCCTTTCGCCCATGTAATCCAGATCAGCCAATACATTGTCAGATCCAGATCAGCCAATACATTGTAATCAGATAAAAATGCAATAAGCATCTCACCACTTGGGGGCTTGAAGCAGCTCAATATCGGAGTTGTGAAGAGTTGGATGTAGTGTGTGGGTTAGTGTTTTTTCCTATCCGAATCGACTGATGTGTAAGCATCTACTGAGGAGTTGCTCCTTGACCTGGTTAGTCCATCCAGTGGTTGGTGTACCTCCTGCCTATTCTTTGAGCAACTCTTTACAACTTCTGATATAGAGCTGCTCTCGCGGCTTCCACTGTAGTTACGCTGCAGCCTGCAGCTGGATGCATCCCTGACTTGGTAAATGCATCATCAACTGTCTAAACGAACCTACAACAGAATTTGGATAATCTACCTGGAAATTTTATTCAATTACTACTTAAGTCAAATTCTGTTCTGAAATGGCTTCTACACCTGTCTACCCCTGCTTCTTTCTTCACTAATTCACTGCGCTCTTTCACCGAAGAGGTAGGCAGAGATGATAGAACGCCACACCACTCTGTCCTGGCACACTTCATTTGCTTCTTCTACATTCATAATTCTTTTGATACATGTACGTCGATTATCCCGACTTTTCACATGTCCACTTTTAAGTACCTACCTACTTGTTGTAGATACTTAATCATGCCATGTCTTCCTCGGCCTTCCTCGACTTTCGCATCCAGAAACACCTGCATTATTTTAGCCGATCTTTTTTCATTCATTAGCTAGATTTATTTTGTAATAATTGCTTAATAGATTATAACGCAATAATGGTGGGTAGGCAATATTTTATCACTTTTTGCGGTCACCGAGAGCTGAGGGTACCTATGTATTACTTATTGCCGGTATTGTATTGTATTTTCAGCGTGTATTTGAAGCCTGCCATTGTGCACTGAAGTTTCCTTTGAGATCATTGACAGGTAACATTTCAAAAAGATCTTCTTGTCAATTTGGAACATCGGAACAACATTAAAATGACTTTCATGTAATGAGAGATATACGTGGTATTTAGATAAAAGAATTTAAAGCGCCAATTTCGCTAACTATTACCTTCAATACCGACCAAACGTGATCCCCTAACTTTGCTGTGCAACGATACCGATCACGGTACCATTTCCACTTAGGGATCGTCAATAGCGTAATATTGACGGATCCGTACCTTGTAGCTCTCTGAAAAGATGAATCTCAGTCTTATGGACAGAGAATTATTGAAGAAAGGATGCAAATGCGGTCGGGAATTCATCCTTGCACAGTACTTATGCTCCACTCGAACCAATTAAACACTGAACAAATTCCACAACACACTCACATCCACCACAAGGAAACCCCACCACACACAATGTTTTTTGATCTACATCGTGAATAGTGTGCAAACAAATGAGTGAACTTTATTCGTACAATAAGGAGTTAACAATACGGAGATCAGATTAAACTACAATTTGTGCGTTATCGCACAACGCAAAAAACCAAAGAAATTGGACAATCACTGGTAATGTCAATTATAACTTTTCAAAATATAAACACGATTTAGACCGCACTCCCACTCTCCGCAGAAGCCATTTTCTAAACTGTGACAGAAATGTGAACACTAGCGCCAAGCGGCCTGAACATTAGAAATACTTTCACGTCCTGCGCTGTAATTGTTCAAATCAACGTGCTGTAATTTTTGTGACTCGTTGATAAAAGCTTCCGAATCAGTTTGCACAGATGTCTCTATAGTTTTTAAAAATTATTTTTATTTTGAGAATAACCACGCCGTTATTATCACTCGCCAGGTGCGCATGCACACAGAGAGACAGTTTAAACTCTAAACTGTGCCGTGTAAAGGTAAAATTCACACCGCGTAGTTTTTTATTGGTCAGAAAACGGGTAAAAAAAACTGTACCAGTTTGTCTGAACAAGAAAACTGCACAGTAAACTGTCCCTGTATAAACGTGGGGTTTAAGTTCGTTTTTGACAAATTAAACACTTAGTGCCAGTACATACAAGGTGCTGCGCGCAAATGTTTACGTTGTTGAGACACACTTCCATTGCACACGAGCACACACGTGAGTACAACATTGTGTATTATAATCTAACCTTCCACCTTATTTTAACAGTAATACACGGGTGTTCCATCTACCTAAAGGTGCGTTTCCGAGGCTAGAAAAAAAAAAAACGTATCTTGGCCTATATCTACGTTACATGGGCTAAGCAAAAAATGTTAGCCGACGCCACGAAAATTCCTAATTGGGAATCTAATTTCTTACTTACACAAAAGCTTTAGGTATCAAGAAAAAAAAAATAGAAAATGTAGGGCTTCCCGTTAATTTATTTCCCTAGAATTTCAGACATTAGCTAAGCGCATTTGGCTACCGTGCATGAGGTCGCGTGTTCGGCGATCCCGTAGGGGGTCAACATGAAATATTTATTTACATGTAATTTTCATATTAATATGTCCTGTGTGATACGAGTACTGCGAATATTTTAAAAAAAAGCTTTTTGGCTGTCAATAAATCTTGAATATTATTAGTTTAGAAAACACCAAAATCTGTATCGCTGACTCAGGTGCCGCATAATATATTTTTTTTAAAAACAAATCATCGTGTGTCAATTATAGTAATGAAATGCTGTTTCAATTTAAAAAAAGTGAATCGGCAAGTCATAGTCAAGATATTTTTTGTCAAAGCAAACAGCTAAAAAGCATGTTTTGGAATATGTCTTTTGGATTTTTATTCGTTAAATTTACTGGTGAAAGATAGATATTACTTGAATGAACCATGAATAATAATTAGTCTGTTTTTTTCCTTGTGACGTCATAATTAATACTGGTGATGTTTTAATATAATAGGATTTTTCCTAATCTATGATAACTAGAAGATGGTAGGATTGTCTGGAAATGTGGATATCTAGGCGTTTACAGGGCTTACATTAAATTCAACATTAATCCGTCATGGGTCAAATCAGTTTTTGTCTACAAGTCAAGTATTAGAACACACTTAAAATGTTCAGATAAAATATTGCTTATGTAAATAAAACACAACGACATTTTTTAAATGGATATTTACAATAATAGTGAAATAGCTAAGTATATAAATTTAGTTAAAATACAAGAAGTAATACAGAATACAGTATTAATAATAAGTTTACGTGTGCATAATATAGGTATGTTTTAAAATGCTAGGATAAGAAATAGGTGGGAAATGATGAAGTGTAATGGAAGTAATTAATCTACGTAGATTTATATAGAGGATTTTATACTACTAAATAAATATAATAATTAAAAAAATACATAAAAAATAATTGAGAGAAATTATTTTATCTTGAAAAAAACTAATTTTTTTTATTAGGCTCTACATACATGCTCACCGTGTATCTGTTGACAACATAAAAGAGTTTCATGTTACTCTGGTAATAAGTAGTTGTAAGTATGAGAATTTGAACAGTTGAGCTTCGAAAGCAACTCGCTTTCGATATCGTTTGGATAGACTTGTTCCAGTCACTTCGTTTTTATTTATTTTAATCATCAACGTTTTATTAACACAAGTCCGTGAAGCAGTGCTTTAGTAAAGTGGTAGTGTAAAAATCAAGTTGAAAATAATTGCATTTTGAGTTAGTTCGTATTTTGAGTAGTTCCAGAAAATATATGTTTTTTATGCTTCAAAATGGTCACTAAAAAAGTGAGTGTGTACCTGCACAATTGATTAATTATTATTAATTAATGAATTTATCCTATGTCTGCTCCTTATGTTGTACAGTCATTGTACAGCCCTTTTGGAGCGATTTTTTCACAAAAACTAAAAAAAAGAGCATTATATTAATGCCGCCCTTAAGCGAATCATTATTAAATTATAATCAAACGCCCGGTCAGTTTTTTTATCGAATCAATAGTTAAGTATGAATACTATTACTCAATAAATTAATAGTGTGTATTTACTTTTTTCAAATGATTTATAATTTTTTTTGTTTCGAAAATAATGCTTTAATTTTTTTAAATACTGTATTAAATCCTAAAAGGGCTGAATCATCGGAGATGGTGTCTGAAAATATATTAAAATAATTATAAAGTACGTGGTTCGTAGGTATGTAGATGTAGGTACCTTCGTCTGTACAACACCAAAACCGCCAATTTACATAAATTATGTTTTAAAAAAATTTTAAAGTTTTAAGCTTAAAATTAGTTTCATAAACTTGTTTTAATTACTGTTATTATTTAAGTGTGTGAAAATAATTAACAGACTGTTAGCTATGGAAAAAGTCTTATTATGAAATAATTGAATAGGTTTACTATTTCAAATATCAATTTCTAAACGTAATATCTCAAATGGACATCCTGCTGAGTCGCAATTTTGGCATTGGACCGACGATATATGTACTATACCTACATATTGTGGAAATACTTTGAAAATACAGTCGATCCTAAGCTCAGTTCACAAGGATAAGTAGATGTACATATATATTTAAAAAAAATATTTAGTATTATTAATAATTTCATCTTTATAAGTGTAGGATATCGATTATTTAATAATCCTATCATATTATTATTTGCCATAAGCCATAATTATTGCAATAAACTCAATATTTCAACTATTTTGTAACTATTACTGTACATAATATTAAATGAACGACTTAAACTTTCAACCCGAACACTTGTATAAGCAATAAAATGTATTTTTAAATCGATTGATTATTATTCGAAAACGTAGACCCATCTGTAATTTTTCATCGTAACATGGCAATTGTAAATAATAAATGTAGTATTTATTACCCCAATTTGCACTAAAAGTACATAATTAATTATAAAAATGGCGTCAGATTTATTTTGCACACCTAATACATAGATACTTGGAAAGTATCGTACCTCATCTATCCATTCAGATTAATACCTATCTATTTAGTAATTGACATGCAAAGGAGACATTAAATAACGCATATTAATTTTTAAAATAACAGAAGTTTCGTTCAATAAAAAATCGAGTTGTGGTCTCTGGTTTTGTCTCCGGATGTGAATTTTTATGTTCGAATCTCTTACTTCTTACAACTCTGAAAATAATAGCGAAACTCGCGCAAATTAATATACTTTTTATGATTTATCGCCCAGTCAAAATTAGGTTTTTGCCTTAACTGATTCGGATGTTTTTGATTCTTTTTTTATGATTTATAATGATTTCGTGTCTCTAATAGTTTTTCGAAATATGTCTCGTTTATAAAAATCACATATGTTATGATTTTTTTCCTGTCAACATCAGCCTCGGAAACGGACTACACCCCTCGTGAACCGTACCTCGCACAAGTAAAAATGCTTCTAATTAAAATTGTAGAACATTAAATATACTACAAAATGAACATATCGCGATACGGTGAAAATAATAGTTAACCAAAAAATGGTGTGTGTGTACGCCATGCGCCAACACAAAAAAAAACACATTCATTTTTTATCTATTTTTTTAAAATTTTTAAATCCTATTCCGGAATTTATGCAACCTTCCCTGGACATATTCAACATAAAAAAGAATAAAAAATCATCCGAATTGTTAAGACAAACGCTTAGTTCTTTAAATAGACTTAAATGAGTTCGTAATCAGACTCTGTCGATATTGTTTGAAACAACTCTTGTTAGGCTCGTCCATGCAGTGCGATCTATGCAAAATTGGGTGGCGGATTACGGAGAGTAGTTAACCACAAATTTATATAACTATTTTTATACACACAATTTTTTATTACTTTTTCCCCACGTTTCGTTTTCTATTACTTTGCTTTGTATTTCGCTCTAGAATAAATAAAACCATTTATTACGTTGGCGCTTACATGAGTATATCGACCCACATGCATTTAATTTATCTTAGAACAGGATGAATCTATCAATCTCAACAATCGATCAATCAATATAACTAATCGTCTTTAAGTACGTACAAATTGATTCTTCAATTAGATTGAATCCGTAAATCAACTTTAATATTATTTTACTTCGATTATCATTTTCGTATTTTAATATATCCACTAAAGGTAAATTCAAACAGATTATGAATTTTTGTAGAAAAGTGGATTTTTTTTTTACCCTGACGAATTCGTTAAATTACATAATAATATATTAGGTATCATTATGAAATTAAATAAATGCCCTCAGGGCTCTACGTAAATAAGATATTTTTAATTTTTCACGCAGCTTTTAACCCCAACCCCGCAGGATTTACCCAACGAACTCGTCTTACCTTTGCAAACCCTTTAATAATATCATTCGTAAATTTTAAATATAATTTTGCACATGAGAGCCGAAAAGCCACATACTTACTTAAATTCATTGTTTTTCAGGAGACATATTTAAGTATTTTTATAGTCGTAGTTTGGTGTATTTCTACAGCTTATTTGCATTATTTCTATAACAAATTTGCCATATTTCTACCATTTATCTGCTCTATTTCTACAACTTATTTTATTGTCCTTCACATTTGTGCATCTTCACGTGCATGTCGATTATTCCGTCTTTTGACGTGTCCACATTTAAGTACTTGTTCTTGACCATGTCATGTCTAATCGCCCTTCATCGACTTTATCATCCAGGCAAACTTGCACCACAAATTCTTTTAGTCTTTCTTTCAGCATGCTTTCGCTCCACGTAAGCAAACCATCGTAATAGACATTTGTTAACTTATAACAGTGTCAATAATAAAAAAAAAACAACGAACTGCGCTTAAAAATTACTAAAGTACGTCTGCTGAAATACAATGAGTATAAATTTAATTGAATGTTGCTTTGAATTCAAAGGAGCATACCATAGGTTGGTAACATCCTTGCATAATAAAGTCCTTGTTCCTTTTGTGATTGTCGCAACATAATTTAAACTGCACCTGTGACTAAGCTAAGGTGCTAAGAATGATATTTCTACAGTATTGAAATTTGCCCAACATAACTAATATGTTAATATTGAACAAAATAATTGAGGACAGGTGCATGCTCCTTCTACGTATTATATACTACTACTACTACTCTCCCTAATCGTGCATAGGGCACTGCATTGATAATTGATACACCTAGAGGAGTGAATCTTGCCAGTCTTCGCTTCAGCGCCAGTTCAAGGCACATTAAATCCACTAATTGGCGGGTCCGTAGCGTAATGGCTAAAAGGCTGATCTCACGATACGGGACTCTGGGTTCGATTCCCGTTGAGAGCACAAAAATTAAAGTGATTTTTCTGAAGCCTGAGGTATTTACGATGTTCTCCTCTGTTTTTGGGCTTCATGGCCTTAACTAACTAACTAACCATCACGCCATTTCCCCGTAGGGGTAGGCAGAGAGGATAGAACGCCATACCACCACTCTGTCCCTGACAGACTTCCTTTGCTTCCTCTACATCCATACATCTTCTCATGCACCATACGCCGATTATTTTGACTTTTCACACAAGAGTGACCACTTTCAAGTACTTGACGTACTTGGTCAAGCCATGTCTTTCTCGCCTTACCGCGGCTTCTACATCCAGGCCTACTTGCATTTCAACTTCTTTTAGCCGTTCTTTCATCACTCATTCGCTTCACATGACGTTTTGTCAATTTCGACGTTTTTCTACCAGTTCCTCTTGTTCTCTGTCATTGTTGTTTATAAAAATTTAGCTGGGGTAAAGTTATAAGCATAACAAATTGAAGATTCATCTTCAGATGCGTTTTCTAGCAGGTGATATAATTCGGTATGAAATCTCATTTGCAATCATAAAGGCTTCTGCTAAAATGCTTAGCAATTTTCTCAATGGATGACAGAGAGTGTTCACAATGTGAAAGCGTCCGCCGCCATTTACTGTATATTGGCCACGATATGGATATCAAATACTAGGTGAAATGGGGAATGTTGTTAATACATCAAGTGGCCATATTAAAACCCAGCCAATGACAGGTCATTAGCCCAGTAAACGCCTATATATCCATATTCCTTCCAAGTTCTCAGTCTCTGTTGAGATGTGTCAAAAATTGTCCCTTATATTTCTTTTCCGACAACTTCCGAAAAATACGGTCTACGGAAAATTTAATCTTAGAAAAATTATACTCTATACTATACTCGTAAGCTTTTGTAATTTTTACCTTATCGATTCGATAACAACAATACTTCATCAGGACTTTATTTGCTCACAAGATTTAAAAAATACCTATTGAAATATGCTTTTTAATTATGAATTGAAAACATTATTTATTTATCGCAGTGGAATGTTTGATTGGAATTTTTTAGATTATGTGTGTATCTGTGGATACCAAACCAATATGTGAGCACTAAAGTGAATTTTATTGAAGTTGATCGAAGTGGGTGAGTGTAGTATACAACCATGTAAGTAACAAAACTCGACAATCGACATACAAGCGGGAAACAAGTGAATCTACATCATATTTGGAAGTAGATTTTTTTATTTTGACCCATAGTTTTTTGAGAAAATTGAGAAAGAAGTAAAATAAAATTTTGAGATATTTTTACAATTTGCTTTCAAATATAATTGATTTAGTTCTTTGCGCCCTTGAGGTAATAGTGTACAAAAAACGGCGCCATGCGAAATTATCCATTTTTAATAATACCTATTATTAGTCAAATTAATACTATCTATTAAGAAACCGCAATTAATACGAATTTGTGCAATTTTACTTAATCTGCGGTAGGTAGGTACTTATGAAAGCTTTATATGAGAAAAAAAAAAAAATTTCATTGTCAGATTCAAGTCATATTAGGTAAACATTCGACCCCATATATTATGTAGATTCTCCAGTTTTCGGGTTGGTACTAAGCGAGTTTTGTTACTCCATGTAGTATAGGTCACTTCATACTACTTCACACATCGCTACTTGTACTTTGGTCAAATGTCCAAAGAACTTGAGCGATGAATTTTGCAAGAGTGTAGAATGTAGAGCTTACATTAGGTAGGTAATAAATTGTTGACTTTTTATATCAGTATCGTAAAATGGCACTTTCAGTTTATTTCTGATAAAAAAATTAATAAAATCGCAATAGTTAAATCGATTGTTACTTTCTTGTGATTACTAATACATGCCTACTTTCTTTTTTAGCTGAAGGTATATATATTTTTAATATTACCCATGTACCTTCCTACCAAATTACCAATAATTTTTACCAGCAATCAGTGATTGGCCAAATGCACCCTAAATATGCTTTATGTAATAAACCCAATCTTTTATTTAGAACTTCAATAGTAGGTTCTCAAAAATGTGTTTCATTTGTGATTTAATTTTTAAAAAAATCTTTTTGTAGAATAAATACGTTGTACGTGTACATTAGCGGGCTTATTGCCTAGTGGCAATTTCTTTCAACCAACCAATAAAATAAAAGTAGTGAATATATTTACAATATTGCCAAAAATTAAATTAGCATATATGTTTATTTATTTTTTTCATATTAACACATTTTTTTTCTTACCATTTTATTGATTTATTCTATATTAATTTGAATTTTGCTGTTGTTTTCTTCTTCTTTTTGTTTTGTGTATACTGTATCAAATATGATGGGGATACTTCACAAAGCGAGGTCGAGCTGTCAAATTCCACAAAAGTTTTTACTTTCTGGATTGTAGATGTACAGCATAGAAATGGGCAAAGCTGTTGATTGGCTCTGATTTAAAAATCTTAACCTACTGTATAAATTTCGATTTTAAATAGCTATTTGATTTTAAAATTATTTATTAAACCCAACCATCTTAACCTACTACTGTATAAATTTCATAACCTATTATTTATGCAATTTTACCAATAGACTAGTCCTTAATAAAAATTACCTTAGCTTTTGGTGAAGTATACGCCATGATGCGAAATAAACTGGTATAATAATAATTATTATTTATTATAAATATTTACATGAAAAAAGAAAGGAAAACCATTTGATTGCACACTATAATATTTAATGTCATTCTACCTAGGCCCAAGGGTAAGGATCTAGGTTAAGAAAACATGACAGTATGCAATTGAATAAAGTTTAAAAGAAAGTATGCCGAAAATTGTATTTTTACTAGTATATATTATGAACAAATCAAATTAATCAAAAACCTTCTTATAGTACCTATATTATGTTTTGAACTCCTGCTTTGTTACATTATTATTGATTCAAACCTTTAAATGTAGCAGTATATTATTGTGGAAATAGCAAATAGATGGCGGTAATGAATGTTTATTATTCAGGCAGGTCGACAGGTGGGTATGTAAAGATGTTATGTATTTATACAAAAATATGAATATGTAATTAATATTATAACGAATAATAATATAAAACATGGGTATAACAACTACTACTACTACTTTCTCTTATTTGCACCAAAGGTGGATAGGGCACAGCATTGGTACACCAAGTGCATTTTGATAATTTTATTACAAGAAAGTAAGATTATTTACGCTTCTGAACCAGTCCAACGGTCAAGGTATCGAAATATTAATACAATAATCATATATGTAAATAAATATTTAATATTAAATATTAATTAAATATGACCCCCTAGGAAAATCGTACCCGATATAACAAACCACTGTCTACCTATTCTTTATGGTTTATGGTTATCAGTTTTTATTTTTTCAGAAAAAATTCAAATATTCATTACTATTCACAAAAAAAATACGGAATTGAAAAATATAATACACTTCGCAATTGAACACTACTTATTATATCATCTTTAAAAGCACATTTCCCTACCATCACGTGTTGTGGTAACCAACTTTTATTCACAAAAAAAATCAGTTTGAATGGAAATTTGCTTGCAATATATTTGATTATCATTGACTACAAATAGTGCAAAATCATATCAAAATATGAACATTTTCATAAAAGAAACTAGGAAGGATTTATTTCAAATGATATCTCCGCGATAACCACCAGATAAAAATTTAGAATTGCGCGACTGATGAGAGTTATAACGATTTTTTAAATAATTTATAATGTTATTGCAATTTTCATTACAAAATAACATCCAGTACAGTGAAGGTACGTACATAATATTCAATTACCTATTTTGTTCAATTACATATATTTTACTGAGAACAGAAAAAAATCATGTTTTGCTTAATTATTCTAAATTCTTTTTTAGGCTTGGGACCAAGTTTTGTGATCCAAAATGTGGTCGATAAATGTTTTTTGGAACAATTTTCCAAAATTTAAAAAAAAAATGACAACGGACATGTTATCGTTATATGTTATGGTGGAAAGTCTTATTCTTTTATTCAGAACAACTACAAAAAAACACGGTCACTTTTCTGTTATTGGTTAGAGGGGTCAGTATTCTTGACTCTTCCCGTCTTCCCTGGCCTGTAGCTCGATCACAGATCACTATCGACGCGGTAATAAGCGACGTGATAACGATTTCTTACCATGGATGTTTAACGTTTTCGCGATCACAATGGAACACGCGTTAAAAGTTATCGATCGGGATTATTAAACGCGTCAATTCGCGAGCCATTTCCCGAGAAATATCTCCTTCGCACATTTCTTCTTTCAATCTTTCTCGAGTGCCGTATTGCATTTAGCCGGCGTTCGGCAAGCCAAATATTGAGAAAAGCAGTCGACATAATAAACAATCCGACAAGCGCGTTGACTTTCTTGATTTGACGTTTGACGTTTAGCCGCGATATTTATTATCATCTATGGTGCTCGGCAACGCGAACGTGGTATGAACGTATGTTCATTGAGATCGGTCAAATGTTTTTAACTACGTCGATAGTTATCTGTGATTGAGCTCCAGTACGAAGATAAGTGATATGAATACATTTTTAGGAATTCCTTTTTTTTTGTGTAATTTTTACTGCGTTGTGCGTTGGATTAAATTGACGATACTACGTTGATACGCAATTGATACGGTTACGTGAATTGCTTATTCAACCGAATACTACACAACAATAGTGATAGACAGTAACTTCTACCGCGAAAAATCAGTAATTGCTTATGTATTGTTAGAAGATGAAACAAATCTGTATTTCGATGCGTCGTAGTGTTACTATGATTTTGTTACGTAAAACAGGTGCCAGTAGGTCAACTAGTATATTAATTAGGGGTCAACTCACCATAGGAGCACCTACCTAATCAATTTCATATCCTATAAAATAACCTTGCGCTATGCTAAATTAACAAGATAATAACATCATCATCATCATTATATCCGCTCCTTATGTGTTACTGATTACACTGTATCACACTGTATCTACTGTATTAAACTGTATCCAAACCAAGTGATAGGCCGCCAACCTGTGCATTCTACCAAGTCAGGTCCACGTCCCGCAGCACTGACGCAAACTGCCGACGGATTGTCAATAAAAGGCAAAAATAAATATATTAAAATATGTGCTCCCAAAACTAAAAAACTGGATAAGTAAGATTAGCTTAGCTTCGAATCTTTCCTAGATCTGTTAATTGTTAATTTGAATTACGGTAATATTTTGTAAAAATGATGAAATTCGGCGTAAATAGTAATATTAAATGTTGTTAAAATATCCAATCTTATAATATGCATCAAAATAAATATGTATATAATTAAACTGTTAAAAACAAAGTTGATTTTCTGCGAGTAATTGGACAGTGCGAAAAAGAAGTGCTTAAAATTTCTAACCAAAGACAAATAGAAACAAC
Organism: Micrasema minimum; assembly: GCA_022494985.1. NCBI lineage: Eukaryota > Metazoa > Arthropoda > Insecta > Trichoptera > Brachycentridae > Micrasema > Micrasema minimum. The sequence continues at coordinate 80,790 of JAGVSP010000475.1, read as the reverse complement.
CACAAATCAATTATTTTTAACAGTGCAGTGTAGGTAAGTATGCTCCCATGTAACCAACACAATACAAAAAGTACCAAAGATCATTTTCTAAGTTGAGTGACTCTTGCCATGGACCGTATTTTATTCAACCAAAGAATACAAAGTGACCCTTCATGGGTGTAAACCGGTCTTTTTCCTGACCTCAGAGGTACCGGAGGACCTGTATAACCACCCACACTATGTTCTGAAGACTCGTCTTCAAATCCTGACTCATACTGAACAGATAAAGGACCTCTTGAATATTTTTTAAAATATCTTTTAAGATACAAAATGTTTGTAGTCAAAATAAGACACTGGATACAGTTACAAAGTACCTTATATGGAAATATTTTTAAGCGTAAGAGAGGGATGTTGCAATTAAAACCATAAAAGAAAACGGAATAAGGGTTAATTAAAAATTAAAAATTGAAATATGGAAAGGAAGTTTTAACGTTAGATAAATGTGCTAATTTGCACTAACAAGAAATCACAACATCCATCTCTGTTAAAATTTAAGTGATAGGTACTATTTTAGGATTTAAAAATGTTTTACATACGTTATCTATGTGTAATTCATTAAATAAAATGTATTTTTTAAATTTCTTATTGACTTAAATAAGAAGATTACTACTACTAATACTATCACTCTCCTTACTGCACCCAGGGTGCATAGGGCACTGCACTGATACACCAAGTGCAGTTAATCTTTATCATTTTTATATGACGGCAAGTTGATCAGTCTTACGCGTCAATGACAAGATTATTAGGTACTTCCATAAAAATAGTGTTAGCATGATATGCTAATCTTCATATTTATATCTTTCAATCGTCATTACTTATTTTTGTAGGTATATTAAAATTCTTCTTCTTCTTCTTTCGTCACGTTCGCTCCTACGTTTAGCATATGGACATTACTAGATCCCTATTGCCGTTCAACTCTCTCGCCTCTTTCCATGTTAGGCTCTCATAAAATATTTAAAATATATTATAAAAATTTACTGAAAATTTTGTTGTTTAGAAGGAATACACATTTTTTTTTTACGTACACTGTTTTTCTATAAAATAATATTATGAAATTAATACCTCTGCATTTATCATCTAAGTAAAAAAGACAAATCTACTTAATGTCATAATGTATGTTTGTACTTAGGTATGCACGAAACCACAAGAACTTAAGTTTAAAATAAATATTGTTTAATAATAATTGAAGTCGCCTGTTTTAAATATTCTTTTTATCAATAATATTGTATTTTCACATGCATCCATTTTTTTTTCTAAATATCACATTTAGATATTACAGATGGTAGGTATCATATTTTTGCCAGTATACCTAATAAACATGATGTAAAGATGAAATATTTCATTTAAAAAATTCAAATTATTTAATTAAAATATTTTTTTCATTCAAATTCAATTTTTTATTGACAAACCAACATACTTTTTAAATTTATTTTAATTTTCAAGAAAAAAAAACTGTTTACTTAAAACACAATAATTGTCAATTAAGATTCCATATATACACCGTGTCCCACGATGAGACCGCGAAACTCCGGAGGGTGATTGTTCATGGTATTCTGAGAAAAAAATCCTAATAAATTTTTTGATCCGGGCATTTCCAATAATAAATTTTAAAAAAAGTATTCATAAAAAGCGACGAGTGTAATACTGGCTTCTGTTTGAAGTGCTAGCGGCGGCGGGGTGGCGGTGGGCGGGGAGGAGTGGGGGTCCGCTCTGGTACGCCTTGTACAGACATTCAAAATTCGAATTTCATATCTGAATCTTTAGTTTAAGTTTCAAAAATTTGTGATTTCTTCGCGCTTATTGGTGCAGGTCACGTGGTGTGAGCCAGTTCAAAAATTGACGGTATTACACGCGTGAATTTTTATTCATATTTTAATAATTTTTTGTAAGAAATTAGAATTGAGTTTTTTGAAAAACTTTATTAAGATTTTTTTTCTCAGAATATCATGAATAATCACCCTCTGGAGTTTCGCGGTCTCATCGTGGGACACGGTGTATATATATATTGATAACTTGGCCAGTTACTAATAACTTCGTAGGTAGCTGTTTAGGTGCGAAGATATTAACATAAATTATATACTTAGGACTAAAAACAATTTTAAAGATTTTTATCGAAATCAGACTTGCGATCCTCTTGCTTTAAGATTCTGGATTACAAACGTCTCATGTTTAAGATAACACAGGTATTGTCCTTGCAGAATAGTTGTAATCATAATAAATTATTTACAATTAAATTTATCGTATAATAGAACCCTAGACGATTTATTAAGAATAATGAAGCCTAATGATAGTCGACAATGTTGTCTTATTTTTATTACTTTTTTACATTCTAGCGAAGATTATTTTGAAATACAGTTTAAAAAATTACTAAAATAATGTTTATGAATTTCATAAACAACAATTTGAGTGTCCAAATACTTGTAGACAAAAACTGGATTTCACTAGTGTTCACATGTGAAGCGTCGCGCCATTTCACTGTACATATACAAGTTCTGAAAATTGGCAGATATGGATATCAAATACCAGGTGAAATGGGGAATGTTGTAATACATTAAGTGGCAACATAACCCAGCCAATGACAGGTCTTAAACCCTGTAAACGCCTAGATATCTATATTCTCATTCAACCTTCTCGTCTCTGTTGAGATGTCAAATTGATGAATTTATTTTAAACATTAAAGAACATAGAAAATAATTAATTTTTGACGTAATCGACATTACTTATTTATCCATTAGTATAAATAAATAGAAATTATCAGAATTATCAGAATAGAATAAATAGAAATTATCAGAATATCAGAATTATCAGAATAGAAATTATTATAAATAAATAGAAATCAATAGAAATTATTCTATTGATTTATTTTACATATTTACATATTGTTACAAAAAAGACGGTTAGCTACAGATGTCATAAAAACCTTTGCCTCATTATTTAGCTGATATATTATGCATGAATGAATATTTACATTTTCTTTTTTAAAAAGGCTCATTTCCCTACCACTACTTTATACTAATTCATTCCCTTGCTGCATCTAACAGTGCATAGGGCACCACATTGGCACTCAAAAAGTGCGGTGTATCTTGATTATTATATCACCCTACCACACAGAAATCAATGCAAAATGCTCACAAACGAATCCTGCGCCATACGATTCATATGAAACATGTCTCTTAGGATTCTATACCCGTGAGGTATAGAATCTGTGGATAAATAATCATATCTACTCGTATGTACCTACATAAGTTAGTGTAAGAAAATCTCGTTAAAACTTATAGCTTTAGTTTCCGTTTCGTTTGAATACAAGCGAATCAATTTTCAATCTACACGCAGAGGCAACACAAAATAATCACAGATTTGTTTCTCATGTGTGCTCAACGTATTCGGTCCATTGTTAGAGTTAGTCAAATAAATATTATTGTACAGTTATTGTGTAGTGTTGTTAGTGCTGAAAAGTGCCCTAAAATGATAATATAAAAAAGTTATTACAAGACAATAAGGTAGGTACTGTCAATCCATTTTTTACGGGTATTTTTTGATACCCATATCGTCAGAAAGATTTAGAGACGTTGTGAATTTGAAATGAATTTTCAAAACAAAAAATGAATATTCATACTTGCTCACTAAATACTTACAAAAAAATTAACTCCGATAGAAACAATATTACACTCTATGAATATATTATACATTTGGTGATAAAGTACACGTCTATTTGAGTAAAAAAATTATTATCGGATACCACTGAGCAAAAGTTAAATATATATTACTTCAAAAATAATCAATGTTTATTTCACTATAACAAGCTTACTAGCTTACCATAATTAAAAATACATTTTATCTTCTTGATAACGTTTTAACAATAGGTAAATATTTTTGGTTATTATTGGCTTAAAGATTTTAAATTATTATAAGTAACGTAGATTAAAAACAGCCGTTTCATAATATTTTATAATAAATCAATATTTCATGTATTTTTTGACGATTGTACGGGTCATCTTTGGATTTTGTATGATGAACTTTTGTAGTCACCTTATAAGATCGAGTAAAATAAAATTGAATTTTACAAAGGAAAAATTAAATACTAATTTGTTTAAAATTACTCTGTTAGCAACTTATGGATACGGCTTAAAAAAAACGTTTTTCATTTATTATCCTATTTTTCGGAGACAGCACAAAAATACTACTATGATCCGTATATACTAACAGCATCGACAAAAATAATTTATCGAAGAATGCATTATAATAATACATATATCTACATACGTATATTGCCAAGTTTTCAAATAAAGTAAACTAACGTGCTTGTTGCTTGTAAGTTATTAATAACGTTAGTTTAATTGAATTTATTAAGTCTCCAATTTATTGAATCAACAAGTTTTTAGTTAAAGTATAATCTTCTTTTTCAACTTTGACCTGTATCGGACTTCTATTAATAGATGAGAGATTATATTTTATAAAATGGTAGCACACGCAGGTTTTAAATATAAATAAACGCTATTGTTAGTAAGTTTACATAAATTTTAATACGTGACATACTTAAAAACTGTCATAATATTTCAAATCTATATATATTTTCCTAATGCTGTATTTAATTTTGAAAAAAAAAAAATTATTGACAGCAGAGTCAAATTAATGTTTGTAGATATATATTTTTCTAGGTTTTAAAAAAAGAACCTTTTTTTGTTGCCATTCTACGTAATTTAAAACCAAATAACTAACTTATCCGAAGGGGTCGGCAGTGAGGATAGAACGCGACACCACTCTGTCCTGGCAAACTTCTCTTGCTTCCTCCACATTCATACATCTCATGCGCGCACGTTGATTATTCTGACTTTTCACATGACCACTTAAGAAAAAACTGATATTTTAATTATTACGATTTTTTATTTAATTTTAAATACTAATTTTACTAACATATTTTTTATCTAAAAATACCCCCACTGAAAAATACCCGATAGAAAAATTAAAATAATTAAACAAATGAGTGGTGTAGTGTATCTTTCAAAAAACATTTTCGTTTAAATGACAGCTGTCATTAAATTTAAAAATTGTCAGTGGTAATTTGGTATTACTGCATGCTTTGAATATATTGAGGAAATCACACTGTACTTGTTTTTACCTGGAAGAAAATATTTGTAAGAAGGTTTATATATATCTTTATATATATCTTGGATTTAAGGTATTGTTAATTTAGTAATTTTCTGAATTCCCGAGAACAAGATAACACCTTTTAGATAGGGTTTGTGCAATTTTACTTAATCTACGGTACTTTTGAAAGCATTTACAAGATATTTTTTTTATAAGTTCAGATTCAAAAGTCATTCAACCCCAAATATGATGTATATTCAGCAGTTTTCGGGTTGTACTACGAGTTTTGTTAGAAAAATGATATAATCAAATGTGAGTGATAAAATAACACATGCATGTTTGTTCCGGGTTGAATTTCTTTATCCCACGCCATCATGGGAAATGGTATTTTTCTCATTGAGAAAATAAATAAATTGTTTTTTGAAATAGCCTTCAGCACGTTACAGACAACGGCTGCACAAACAACATTTTAATTAATTATTTTTTTTAGAAATTTAATTACGTTCTGGGCTTTGGTCATGCTTAACGACACCCACAAAATGCATTATAGAATTTTTCATTAATTATTTCAATCTGTTATAGTATTTGCACTCAAACCTGGAATTCAACAAAATCACAATAAAAAAAAAGTGATTTTGTAAACTGACTAAGAAACTAATTACCTACATATTATTTTTAGGTAGGTACAATAAAATGCTATGGTGATTTCTAACTATTATAGTGCAACCTCCTTAAATTATCAAAATATCCCTATGCACCATTGGGTGCGGATAGGGGAACGTAGAAGTAGTAGTAAATTATTGCACATTTAAAACCTTGAAATAACGTAAAATTGTATGATTTAAATATTAAATTTAACATAATTTTTCTTTGATTCGGTATCATGACATAAAATATAATATCAAGATGACTGTCTATTGCGTAACTGTCATAATTTAGGTGGCTTATATTCAACAAAATCCAAACATTATCATAATATTTTTGATAATATTCGTATTAATCAAATTTGACAGAACAGAAAAATTGTATCAATCAGAAACGGAAATTAATCAAATCGTGATAAGATTGTTTTTATTATGATTAGTTATAATTTAATATTGTGTTGTAAAAAACAAGCTGCTACTACTACTACTTTCCCTTATCCGCACCCAATGGTGCATTGGGCACTGGATTGGTACACCAAGTAACAAAACTTTGCAATCATCTTTTAGTTCCATTATTGTACTGAATAGGTATGTTTTAAATCTTCAGTCATGGTTTATAAGTACATTTTTAGTCGATTGATGTAATTTAATATTTCATGTGTGTGATACCTTGGACTGATGGTGAATGACTGATCGATCATTTTACCTTAATATAATAAAAACCTATGCACCATTGGGTGCGCACAAGGGAAAGTAGTAGTAGTATGTATAATATTGCTTATTGATACAAGTTGAAAAAATATTATAAACAACATTTTGAGTGTGTCCAAATACTTGTAGACAATCACACTCAAAATGTTGTTTATAAAAATTAGCTGGTAAAAGTTATAAGCATAACAAATTGAAGATTCATCTTCAGGCGTTTTCTAGTAGGTGATATAATTCGGTAAGAATCTCACTTGCAATCATAAAGGTTTCTGCTAAAATGCTTAGCAACTTTCTCAATCGATGACAGTGAGTGTTTTACTGTATATTGGCAGATATGGATATCAAATACGAGGTGTAATGGGGAATGTTGTAATACATCAAGTGGCCACTTAACCCAGCCAATGACAGGTCATAAGCCCTGTAAACGCCTAGATATCAAAATAAGCACCGAATATATAAATAGTATTTTGTATAGAAAGGAAAATTATATTCTTCTTCTTGGCCCCAGTACCCAGTCCCTGTGTGGAGAATACAAAATATGAATATGCGAAGAATGCGAGTCCTTGTGTGGAGAATGCGAAAATGTAGAGAATGAGAGTTCCTGTTAATAACCTAAGAAGAGAATCATATACAATAAACTAAATAATTGGAAAAGATATGTAATTGCATACAATAATGTTGAATTTTAAGATGGAGCTCTTCGTGGGGAGAACTAAGTTTCACGTGACGCGATTGAATAGACATCTCAGTAGCTTACGAGAATACTTGCGAAGTGACTAATTTGTTTAACATAGTGACTAGTGAAGCGAGCAGATGAGAATAGACATTCGGCTACCTCATAGTAGAGCGTTGCTCTACTAGTGGCGTGTTCGCGTGTTGCCACCTGCTTTCAAGAGAAGATATATAACAATATTATAAATATTGAATCAAGATATTAATTGCCTGAAAAAATTAACATATATAATTAACAATCTACATAGAAATCATTTATTTATAATTTGACTGTGTCAACAGAGACAGAAACTTGAAGGGAATATAGATAATCTAGGCGTTTACAAGGCTTATGAGCCTGTCATTGGCTGGGTTGAGTGGCCACTGTTGATTATTACATTCTATGATAGTAGATTCAGATTCAATTATGCTCATAGTTTATGTTTATTTTTATAATGTTTACTATTACCATAGATTACTTAACACCACACATAACAACTCCTGAAACATCTTAAGCGATTTCTACTATCAGTCAGAGACATATTCTAATTAGAATTGAACATACTAACACTACTATAAAATTATAGGTCATTCAGATTAGAAAACAAAATATTATCGGATTAGTATACTAGTTTAATGTTTGACTAACACTACTATACTCATACATCTTAGATTATCTCAAGGTACAAGACAACACAATTGATCAGAATTTACAATATCTAAACCCGTCTGAGCCAAATTTTAAATCCTAATTTCTTCGTTTTAGTATTTTCCGAACTTATATGTACAGGTAAGGAGACAAAAACTCTATGGGTAAAAGTGCTGTGTCCAAAATTCTGTACACATTTAGATGTTATCACAAATTTATTATTGCCTGTCAAAACTAGGGGAATGATTATTACTGATTAGATACACAGTTAGTAGGGTCTGAAACGAGAAATTTATTAATGAATACTTCGCGATTAGCTGCAAGTAAAATGTGACTATTTTCATTCGGGTATTTTATCCAGTAAATGGGATAGTTGCCAACAGAAGCTAGTCAAACATGGTCGTCCAGAGATATCTAAACACCTTCGTCCTTGTAGAGAAGGCAGCAGTACGTAACGACGATGTCACATACACCGTAGAACATAAATACGTGAATAAAATTAAAGTTCGTTCTTATATTATTTTCAATTGAATTTTGTTATTAATAATACTAAAATTTTACGTAAGATCAACCACTACAGAATCATCGCTTCTCTGAAGCCTAAAATACATTATATAGTCCATTAACAAAGTCGGAGAGAGGTTATTAGATCTTAAACCAGAGTATTTTATGATAAATATGAATAAGTTTACACCGGTCAATTGAGCATGTAATCAAGACGAGATATGTATGAAACTTTGAATTAAGTCGATATTTAGTGTTTCTCTTATACATTCAATTCAAATTATACCGCACAATAATTCGCGTCTTTCTGAGAAATATGAGTCTTTCTTTTCGGCCACATATTTATAGATAATTCGAGCGTAGTTAACATTAAGCTAATTAAATGCTTCTTATGGCCGCGCATCTCTTTTTATTTTTTATTTCTCAGCGCACCTCTACCACATCACTAGAAGCTACAGAACCAGCTCTAGGAAGCGCCACTTATAAAGGGATATAACATCACAAACAAACCAGAGCTAGAAAAAAATAAACATTATATTAGAAGAATTGTTTGCAAATCCAACCCGGAAATAATTACGTTACGAGAAGATTGCAATTTTCTTTAAAAATGAGTCGTAAATTCAATTGTTTTTATTTTTTTTCATTTGTGATCTTGACAGATACCAGCGATAATAATGAGAAAAAATCTCCACCGAATATAACGTGTGTAAATATTGTAAATTGCGTAGCGCAATCTACGGCCTACGACTGCATGAGGTCGCGTGTTCAGATTCCCCGTGGAGGGTCAATATTGAATAGGATCTTCAGGAACACGTGTGATGATTCATATCAATATTCATTAGTTTATAACCTTGGACGGTACTGTAAGAGTGAAGACTGGATTCATCCCTACCTATCATGATATAGAAAATGATCAAGAATACACAGCACTATGGTTGTACACAATAAGCAGTGCTGCCTATGCACCATGGTGCGGCGATGATTAGTAAAAGAAGTAGTAGAAGTAAAATTTCGTACCAGCTGCTATAAATTAATTTATGTTAAGAAGAAACTAATACCTAAAAAAGAACAACTAGATCCCTGGTAGTCATAAGATTAATTAAATAAAAAAACATGGTCTTATTAATATGAACCATAGACCATATTGTTTGCGCTAACGCAAAGTTACACTAGTTTTCAATTAGTAATCGATGAATTAAATCTTAAATCCGAAATCACTTAGACAACAACCATAATAAGTCTAAATGATCAGTATCAGTGATCACACTGAATAAATCGTCCAACACCTGAAAATCGTCACGGCTATTCAGTCTGTGCCGCGAACTCGCCATATGGGTACGTATGCAAGAACTCGCTGCTCATTTCAAAATCTGAATCTTGTTTAATTATTAATCTTTGGCGTTCAATAACCCCGAGGCGTCATGCCTTCAATTTAATGAAGTGAAAATCACACAAAAATACAAGAATTGTAATATCATTGAACAGAATTACCCGTTTATTTACGCGCACTCGCGGATCTAAATTTTAAGTGTATTGTAAATAATATTATGTTGTTAGTTTGTATATGTCTGGCTAGCAAAAAATTATTGGAAATAATATGTGGTGTATGTTTAATGTAAATTTAATGTCAATACTTTAATTGGACTTTTGTGTGCTTTGATATATAATTCCTGGTTTATTCAACAATTGATTTAAGCATACAATAATGCATTAAGCGGTGTGTATAAGTGAACTTACTCTAATTTGAAAAAGTATCAATAAATAGCTCGACGAAATTGATTTAAATAATGAATCTAAAATAGGAAGTTGATGCAGGCATACAGAAATAATAATCCGTTGCGGTGCATTAACAGATTTAAAGACCTCATTGTAAAATTATTTGTTAAGTATTAATTAATAAAATAATAAATAATTAAGTATGTATAAAACTAAATAAATTATCAATAAATAGTCCAATTAAAATTAAATTAAATAGAAAGAGTGAATCCGAGGCACTTAAAAATACGCCAGCAGTGCGTTTAAAATTTTAAGCGTACTTAATCGATAAATTTAAACTTAGTTTAAATTTATCAATGAAATACTAAAGTATATTTATATTGACAACCAATAAATAAATAAATTGTGGGTATATTGGCATTTGATAATGTGCTAGCATAGCGTGTGTTTAAAATTTAAGTGTACTAATCGTTCTTTTACATATTAATTTTAATTTATAAATAAATATATAACTTTAAAAAATAGTCTAAAATTGTGAATCTATTTAACAAAGCGCTAATTTAATTATTGAGTTCGTGACTAAAATTACAACAATTTACTACTGATATTTTCTTTATTTTTTACAGTTTTTTTAGTTACGTATTTATCTGTTAAATAAAAATACAAAAAAAAATATTTTTAATCCGTATTTTGTTATCATGTAATATTCAACATAATATAGATCTAGAAGATACTTATTTTTTCCTTATATTAATAATATATTGAAATTTATTATCCATTCTATAATATTAACTAACATGCAATATTACAATAGCGAAAGCTCATTTTTTATATATTTTTAAAATGAATATTGATTAAAAATATTATTTCTGTGTACCTTTAGTAAGCAAAGTGAAAAAAGTGTTTTTTTTCATTATGTCAGTAATGAAATAATAACGAGTATAATATAAAATATATTAAATTGATAGTTAATAATTTTTTCCTTAAAAATATTTCACCAAAAACTTTTGAATATTTACTAGCCGTATCTTTGACTAAAATCGCCGTTATAATGTATTGATTTTTATTTTAAAAATCGCATAAAACATTTTATAATATTCTGATATATCATCATGACATATCACGTTTGTATTTTAAAAAAGGTACCCGTATCTAATAATAAAATAGTTTGCACAAATTTTTATTTTATTTTTGAGTTTTTTAATTATTTTTACAATCTCTGAATAGGTTAGAGAAATATGTCACTATATTATTGTAACTCAAATCCCGTTATAACAAAACCAGTTAATTCGACTTGTATAACCGGATATATTCGTTAATACGAAAATTCATAGTGACTGAATAATTATCATCACAGAATCAAGTTCAAAGACACAATATTAATGATGATGGCACATTATTTTATGTTCATAGCACAATGTCAATAACTTTGTATAGCTGTATTGTGTAATTCATTAAACATGTAATCAACTCAATCGTAGCAAAATAAATTTTGACTATATAAAGCTACATTAAAATCAAGGTACGATGGCACTTGCAGCGTACACGCGATATGAAGTTTCGTAAATATTGATGATTATATTTTAAAGGAAAATAAATCATGTACTTTGATAGACAAGTGGTAAACGAATATTTTTGTTTTTAGTACTATGTACAACATTGAATTGTAGTATTTTATTACCACGTTTATCTTATATAGGTATAAGATACTTAATATTTATATTTATTTAACAACCTCACCGCCATGAGGCCCAATCTCAGAGGGAAAAACGTCACAAACACCCAGGCTAGAGAAAAATCACTCTTTGATTTTTGTGTTCCACGCGTAAAGTGCCATAATACCTTGATTTAGCTGTAGTGTGAAATTGTTTTTTTATTAGTAACTACATTAAAATTAAAATAAATCGTATAGATCCCCTCAGAAATCGGTCCTGGGACCTTGTACATGGTAGCCCAGCGTGCTTACCATTACACTACGAGGCGGGACATATTACACAATGTGCAAATAAAATTAAAAATATTATTTTGTTTTTTCACATTAATATTTCATGTATGATATCGCGATAAGCGATAATCTTTCTGCTCTTATTTTCTATAAAATAAAACAAAATATCAAAATACAGTACACTATTTTACTTACTATGCAGTGCCCTATGCACAATATGTGCGGATAGGGGAAACGAATGAATCAAGGATTAGCGATGGATAACGATCTCACTAGCTCACTAGGTATAACCTTCTGTTCTAATATTATGCAGTTAACAAAATGATAGTTTAAGTAGGTATAGTGATTATACTCGTGTGTCATTAAATAATTACAGTGTATTATAGTGACGACTATGATGACTTTTTACTTAGGATGAATTTTTAGATTAGGTGTTTCTGAATATCAGAGACAAAACAGAAAAAAATATACATGTCTCTTTTTAAGTGTAATTGTTTTGTAAGAAATTCGATCACAGCCTCACTTATTATTTTTAAAAAAATCCAAATATTACATTATATCTCGCTTATTTGCGTTTGTATCACACGATTTACAAACGGATTGCACAGATGACTTTGTAATTTTTTGTTTTATTTTTCTACATACACAGAAAATTTCGCGCTTCTAGCCCATTTCGAACCATCATAAAAAAAAACAAAAAAATATCCAGACTTTTTTATAATTATTATTATTATTTTTTTTTTTTTTAACCAGCTTAACAGGCAGGAGGCCAACATTACAGAGGGGAACAACGTCACAAACACCCAGGCTTGATTTTTTGAGTTCTCACCGGGAATCGAACCCGGAACCTCCGTATCGTGATTCCAGCGTCTTAAGCATTACGCTACGGAGGCCGCCACTTGATTGCAAAAACACAGTAGATGTATATTTAGCATGTTAAACTCTTCATATTCATACAATTTTTATTCAAAGGAGTAATTCATTGCAGACCAGTGTACTTTATTTATTGAATGTGTACAAATTTATTAATTGTGTAATTAGTAAATTAACTATTTATTTATTTCAGCAGATAATTATGGGGGTCGGAATAACGGTGGCTATAGTTGTGGTCCTGGCGATCGTCCTTCCTCTCACCTCGGGGAAGGACTCCGCCCTGGAGGATGCTGAGCTCCTGGGGGCCCAGTACATGGAGAAGCTGGACAAGGCTGATGCTCTGAGGAAGAACAACGCTACTCTGGCGGAGTGGCAGTATGGCTCCAACGTCACAGATGCTAACGATCAGTATAGAGTAAGTGAAATAAATCAATTTACCAACAAAAATACACAGGATATTATCGAAAGCAAATTATCAATGTTTGCATTGTACCAGCACTTACGTACATGATTATAACAATGTCTGCAAATATCATAAGATTATGCCTCTGTGGAGATATCTATCGCTTTCTTAATTGACAAACAATTAACTATCTTACCATCACGCCATTTTCCCGAAGGGATAGAACGCCACACCACTCTGTCTTGGCACACTTCTCTTGCATCCTCCACATTCATACATCTTCTCATGCACGCACGTCGATTATTCCGACTTCTTTCCTGCCCACTTTCAAGCACTTGTTTTACTTGATCATGCCGTGTCTTTCTCGGCCTTCCTCGACTTCTACGTCCAGGCACAGTCGCATCATATATTTTTTAGCCGTTCTTTCATCATCCATTCGCTCTACATGACCGAACCATCGTAAAAGACCTTTTTTAATTTTGTCGATAATGCTTATCTCTGCCTTGCACTCTGCTTTAATTTCGACATTATTTGTACACCTATCATACATAGTCTTGCCACACATTCGCCTGAGAGATCGCATTTCAACTGCATTCAATATACTTTCGTCCTTCTTTTTCCAACACTACGCTTTACTACCATACATAAGGGTTAATTCCAGAACTCCATTATGAACAGCCAATTTAGTGCAAAACTTCCATATAAAATCCGGTATTTGTCTACGAAGATTTGGACATAGACTAAAAATATTGTCATATTTTTGGCGCATTTCGTTTGATCGCTTTAAAGTACCTACACATGTGCAGCATGCGTTGCTTGATCGTTTTTGGTTTTAAATCAAACACTATGAAACTTTCAATGAACCAAGATTCAATTCAAGATATTTTTTTTCTATTTATTTTTATCTAGATCGAAATATCTTTGGAGCTCGCTCGTGAGGAGAAGGAAGCCTGGAAAGAGACAGTCAGCTACCACTGGACTGACTTCCAGGACTACGACCTCAAGAGGAAGTTCAAGAAGTACTCCACCCTCGGAAGTTCAGCTCTTCCTGACGATAAGTTCGAGCAGCTCAAGAGATCCATTTCAGAGATGGAAAGCAATTATGCCAAAGCAAAGATCTGTGATTTCTTCAATTCGTCCAATTGTAATCTGTCTTTAGAACCAGGTAATATTAAATCTTTTTACACCAAAACTACAGCCATCAAAAGCCTTTTCAATAAATCATCCACACCATCAAAATGTATTATTAATAATAATAGGGAAGGCAGCTATAAGCTGGTATATACCCATATTTTTTTTCTTGTCTATTAAGTTATCTTGCATTTGGTCCAATTTTTATATTGAAAACATACGTTTATTCAATAAAAAAAATATTAAAAACAAATGTTAGGTACTGATTTTTCTGAACTCAGGAGGATGGAACTATAAATCATGATGTATTAATCAAGAGATAAAATCAGTTTAAAAAACTGTGTAATATCTGTATGCGGGTTGGATTATATAATAACTTTAACTAAAGTTTTGCAGGTTATTTTTACTCCCCTTTCAAACTTGTTCAAACCCCATAGATCCTTGTCATAATAATAGCAGACATTTTAATATCTAAACTGGGTTGTGGTCTAGTGATTATAGTCACCAGCTCGAATTGGAAACCTTTGTTCGAATCCCACTTACCACAAATTTATTTCATACTTTCTGGGCACAGTTATTTTCAGACTGCGTAAAATGACCAAAAATGAAATATTTTGACGAACGAAACCCGTAATCGGAAATACAAAGAGTGGGGTAATTTTTTTACTTGTTTTAAAGATGTTTTTTGTTTTGTTTAGAAATCACAGAGATCTTCGCATCCAGTGTGGACCCCGAGGAGTTGAAGCACACGTGGGTACAGTGGCATCAGGAGGCTGGAGCCAAGGTCAAAGGAGCGTTTTCAGAATACGCTCGGCTTAGCAATGAAGCTGCAGTTATGAACAGTAAGTAGTCATTAGGCAATCATCCACAAGATTAGACAGGTGGAATTTAGGTAGTCAAAAAATTACCAAAAAAGTCTGTGACCTAAACATTAAAAATACATGTTATTTTAATGTCCATCGTCCAATATAATTAATGTTTTATGCCAACATCAACACCGAATATTTTGTGTTCATGCAATAAATTATTAAAATTCATTGTGTTCGGTGTACCAATTCAATGCCTTATGCATTATTAGGCGCGAATAAGGTAAACTTGATGATAATAACAATTGCATCGGTAAAATTATTCTTACTTTCAATATTCATTTCATATTTTCGTTGCCTTGGTCAGGGACCCTATTTTACGTTACTTTTTCGTTTTTAGCATCTAATCTCTCTGGTATTTTAGGAATTTAGCATTAAAAATAAAATAAACTCCATTATGCAATGTAGGTAATGTTTTCTAAAATTTACACACCTTCTATTTAGCACCTTCTTCAACCTAAAAATACCCAACTCTACCGATGAGTAACCTAAGGCATGTTGTGTGTTTACGTCATACCTACTAAAATACACGGTGTAACAAAACTCGAGGTGCAAGCGAGAAACCAGTGATTATGTCATATTTGGAATCAATTTTGTAGATTTTTTTATTTTTATTAGACCCATAGTTTTGAGAAAATTGAGTAAGAAATGGATTTGTTTTCTAAATTTTTTTTTTTGCAAATTGTCATCAAATACAATTTATTTGTTCAAATTAATACGATCCACAAAGAATTTGTGCAATTGTACTCAATCTGCAGTACTTATAATAGTATTAATGAGAAGGATTTTTTTTTTGTTTTTTAACTCTCAAAAGTCATATTACACATTCGACTCCAAATATGATGTAGATTCACCAGTTTTCGGGTTGTACTATGAGTTTTGTTACACCATGTATAGCCTTCTTGATGATCAAAACACGTTTAAAATTTTATCAACTGGTTGCATTATGGACCAAATCAAAATCATCAATGTATATTTTAGGAGTTTACAATAATTATTAGTTTTGTAATTACCCATGATTGTAAAGATAAGTATTGCGATCTAGCCTCTTTATTGTACAGAAAGATTTTAAGGAAAATATGTCTCCATATCAACAAGATGCCAACTCCTCAAAAATCGTTAGATTTGACGATTATAGTCTCACGGTCATTGAATAAATCAATATCTTAAGCTATTGCGTTAATCAGGACTATAATATACTCTCTGTAATACATAATAATATTATGTAATAGATTATTTCACGATTGAATTTATTTTTAGATTTCACGAATAATGCTGATAGCTGGCTGAGTGAATACGAACAAGATGACTTTGAAGATGAGATGGAAAAGATCTGGAACCAACTGAAACCTCTGTACCTCCAAATCCATGCCTATGTAAGGAAACGCCTCTGGGATAAATATGGAGATAATGTTATTTCGCGTAAAGGACCAATTCCTGCTCATATGCTAGGTAAGATTTTATTACGTTAATTGTAAAATATTGCTTTATACGTGTTTTCAATTATTATATTTCAATTTAATGCTAGAATTTTATTCTAAATAGGGGAAATAACCGAGTGTCTATTTAAATATTTTGTTGTTTTCAACTAAGTGGACTTTTTCGGTGGTATTTTATCAAGATTTGAACATTCGCTAAATAATTACAGTTGATATTTTCTAGAGATTACGTTGTTGCACTTAGCTTTATTTCACGCGTCGATTTTAAATTAGGTAATTTTGTATGTAAACATCTTGTTTTTGTGTACTTTGATGGTTTTCGCACTTCAATTAAATACATATTAGTGACTGTGTGGTGCACGAACTTATATTATTATTTATTTGTTTATTTCATTTCATTAATTGTACACAAATGCTTGAGATTTTGTGGCAATGAAAGCATCTTAAGGACTAACATTTGTTTGTATTTAATATATGTTTTTTTTAAATATTTCCAGGCAACGTTTGGGCTCAGCAGTGGAGTAACGTGGAATCATTCAGCAGACCCTACCCAGACAAACCTGACCTTGATGTGTCCTCTACAATGGTTGCTCAGGTAAAGACATTTTTATTCCTGCTTAAATCCACACCTTCTTTCTAACAAAAAAATAAAAAATTAAGGTGATTCACCCATAATTCCAAATTCAAACTGTTTTGGCATATTTTATTGCGGTATTCACTACTATTTTGTGTCAAAATGTAAATATATTTTTTATTTTTAAAATCACAAAATCTTATCGGAAACCAAAACAATGTCATTTTTCCTGCATCTGCATCTGTAGAAGTGTTGAATAAAGTCAATGTATGCCCTTTCGTCGGGATTTTAGTGCGATTGTATCGCACCAGTGATACTATACTGCACTAAGTCCTAATTTGTCGAAAATGAATTGAGAATACCGTGTTATAGCTCAAATTAGCCGCCACATTTCTGTCCAAGAAATGTTTTCTTATCTCTTTCCTATGTCGAGAAATTAAAGATTAAAAAATTCGTTTTCAATGAAACAGTACCAAAATAATATCAAATATAGTTTTTTAAGTAAAATTAATACAATCCATAAAGAAAACACAATCAAAGATAGAATTTTAATGCAATTTTACTTAATCTACGGACCTTTGAAAGCCTTTCCAAAAAAACATTTTTTTTGAAGCTCAGTTTCAAAATTCATAATTAAACATTCAATTCCAATTATGATGTAGATTCACCAGCTTTCGGGTTGTACTGCAAGTTTTGTTACTGCGTGTTGTATAATATTGATTTTTAGACGAATTTAAAATAAATATCAATTCAACATAGTAATTTAGTAAAAGTAAAATAATTGTTGTTTTAGGGTTGAGTGATGACCAAAAATAAGTTTTTAAATTTGTCATGCGCATTAAATTTGCAGAACTACACCGCCCTGAAGATGTTCAAAATGGCTGACGAGTTCTTCCAGTCCCTGAACCTGACAGCTATGCCGCCCAAGTTCTGGCAGAACTCCATTATCGAGAAGCCAACCGACGGACGTGACCTGGTCTGCCACGCTTCTGCTTGGGACTTCTACGATGGAGAAGACTTTAGGTAAAAGAAAAATGTTTTATCTAAAATGTATTGAATTAGGCTGATTGTACACTGATCAAGATACACTGTACATGCTTTTCCAATGCAGTGCCCTATGCACCATTAGTTGCAGATAGTAGAAAAAGTAGTTGTAATAGGATATTAAAAAAATATATAAATAAGTACGATTTTTTTTTATATAATAACATTATTGGAGTGTTACCAGGTGTTACTATGTTAGCCAAAAAAATATCAATACGATAGAAAGAGATACCCATAGAGTTGACAATAGTGCATGGTGCATGCCGTTCATGCGCCAAGTGCGTAGATATTAAGAAAGAAAAAAAAACAAATTTACATTATTTGTAGATGAAAATTTTGATTTTTTGAAACCATTAAACTTTTTTGTCTTTTTTGAAAAAAACCAGCTTTTAAAAAAACAAAACATTTGAGCTCTGTCGGAATGTTAGATATGCCCAAACACCTATCTTGTATTGTCGACAAAAAATGTAAATCACAGCTACATGTATATTTATTTAAAACTTTATTGTATAACCCATTATTGAAAAGGGAAAAGATGATTATTTTCTATAAGACTTGAGATATTCTCTGTTCATTAATGTATACACTATTTATAGTTGTTACTTGTACATTATTCCATTTTTTATTAATTAAAGGGTAAAGATGTGCACTGTAATCGATATGGCAGATTTTTTAACAGTCCACCACGAAATGGGTCATGTGCAATATTACTTGCAGTACAAACATCAACCTGTGACACACAGAAGGGGTGCCAATCCAGGTAACTAGCTTCTCTTTAATTCAACTGTATTTTCTTATTTTTAAGGATCAAACAGTGCACGGTGGTAAATTCCATCGATTTCGAAACTGTTCATCACGAGATGGGACATATCCAATATTTCTTGCAATACAAGGATCTGCCCACGATATACAAAGAAGGAGCCAATCCAGGTTTGAATTTAATATGGAGAGATTGCGGGATTCTGGTTTTGGGAACACATCCATTTTTTTTACCTGTGTTGTGGTTAGTGCAGTTACTCAGGTTTTTGGTGTGGAAAATCGGTGCATGATAACTTTAATTTCTTTTTGATTCTGACGGGAAAGCCACGTTTACACCGACGCGCGACGCACGGCAAGCGACAACAAAGAGGAAGTAATCCAATGAATTTATATATAAATACATTGGATTGTTTTGCTCCTCCCTGTTATTGGTCTCTACTTATGAACGTGGCCTTTCCTTAAGACCACTGATGATGGGAATAAGGAAGTGTACTATAATTTTTAACAAACATTTTGAAAGAATACAAATACTTGTAGACAAATTACTGGATTTACCCATGCTGGGCTGATATCAGATATTATTGATATCTCCACAGAGACAGAGAAACTCTGGAAAACCAATGTGGGTTATCTTAGGCGTTTACAGGGCTTATAATGACCTGTATGGTCTGTAAGTAAATAAAGTTCGGATGAACCTTACCTACACCAATAAAGTAAGATTGCCACAATAAATGCTTTATCTATTCTCCTCAAACAGATGTTCACTATAGGTAAGAAAAAAATATTAAAAATTTTTAAAATCTGTCGAAAAACACAACTCGAGTGTGGATTCTTCTGTACAAACTCAACATATATACAAGTTTACAAAAAAATTTGTCATACATGGTTGTCAGATGATGGGCGGATTTGGGGAATGTGTAATACATAATCGTGGCCACTTAACCCCAGCCAATGACAGGTTCATATAAGCCCTGTTAATACCCTAGATTATACCCACATTCGTTTCCAGAGTTTTTCGTGTCTCTTGTTGGAGGGGTTATCAATAATATTTGTACTATAATTGTTTGAAATTTTTCTGTAAAAATAAAAATTCAAAAGATTCCCCGTAAAAAAATATTTAAAAACCGATAGCTTTACAAAAAAAACGGGATTGAACGCGAACGGATGCTTAAAAAATAGCTCCCGTATGCGCACAAAAATGGGTCGTATGAATTTATAGTTGTTACAGAAAAAAAGTTGGTTATGTACTTTTTATTTTATTTTAGGCCTACTTTCATCAAAACTTTTGTTTTGAAATTAATAGACGCACTCCTAAACCATATAATTACTGGTTTTGGTGGGAAATCGAGATAGGATACAATAATTAAAAAAATCTTAACAAAAATAATAAATAAATTTTTTATTACGTTAGATTTAAATCACCATCATTTTTTTTATTATTTTGAACTGGCCCCAAGTCCACTGTGTGTGGGGGTGCCACATTGCTTTCGAGTTTCGATCGAGATGCCCCCCTCTTCGCTACCTCTGATTTAACTTTGTCTGAAAATTTTTTTACAATTTGCTTTTGCTTTGTAAATCTAAACTATGTTAAATCTTTTTTAAAAAGGCTGGCTTATAATTGAAGTCCTCCAAGTGGTCCTAAAACAGCTGATGGTGGAAGTGGGCCATTCTCCTGTCTGCATGCTGAGTCTGACAAACCTATCTGTACCTTTATATTATGTGTCAGGGTAAGATTAATATAGTATTGGAAAGGATAATCCGTATCATGTATGTATGGATTTTCGGACCAGGTCAGCTTCCTTGTATTTTGATAAATAGAGCGTCAATAAATGCACATAATAGATATTGTAATGTAAATTGTAATGGGATATAATTATTTATTTATAGGGAAAAACCAAAAAGTCAAAAATCATTATAATTAACATTTTAAAAGAAAAAACATGAGTCGTAGGAGGTTTTCACACTTATAGTAACAAAAATAGATTCTAAATGAAAGAAAAAATATTCTCATCGTTAAAGATTATTCTAGAAAAAATTATAAGAAAAAAAAAAATGCTAACCTCATCAAGTGTGATTTCACTCGGAAAGCAAACGCCGCACATCACCATGGTTATTCTTCAAATAAATCTATATTCAATGTTTTAGATATATTTATTAAAGTTATTGGCAGGCTTCGCCATATATACGAATTTTTTCCATAGTTAGTATATGTACCAGAGAGGGGTATAAAGAAGTGAGGGTTGTTACAAAGGGTTTTACGAGGAATATTTATGGAAAGTTTATGATAGTGGTTCGGAGAGTCTATTGCTCCAGAGGCTATTTTTGATAGAAGAAAAAACTATTTCGGTATTTTAGACGCTTTATTAAAGATAGTAGGTTGATGTCTGCTTATTGAGGATGTGCCATCTGTCAGTATTTTAATGGTGCGACCCGAGTACCCTGATTGGTTTTTTATTTCCCCACCTTTTAGCTGTGTAGTTCTAGAGTGTCTGATTTAATAAAAACTGTCTTATTGTTACTTATATCCATATACTAATTAATAAATCGGTGTTCAATGTTATAATATAGCACCCACCCTAGTTTATATTTTCGTTAACCTACTTTGTAATTAGGTAAAAAGATCAAATGTGCCCAGTATGATGTACAAAAATATAAAAAAATCTGTCATATAGATTTTTGGAAGGAGGATGATTTTGGCACTAGTGCCTTTGTTTTGTATTTGCTTTCAAACTAACTTTAAAGATTAAATAGTAGGCGTAGAAATTCTGTATTATTGGTGATAATTATATCGCACCATGAATACTGCACTAAAACTTAATTTGTCGAAAATGAACTAAGAATACTACGTTACAGCTCACACCAACTGCGAAATTTCTGTCTCAAAAAACGTGTTGCTATCTCATTCCTTTGTCGAGACATTAAACTTTAAAAAGTTTATATGAAGCAATACCCACATCAAAATCATATTTTTTCTATTTCCCAAAATATGACTTTTTAAAAATATTAGTGCAGTTAGAATTCATGATGCTAATGCAGGTTACATAATTTATGTTTCTTTTAATTCCTTAAAATTTAATTGGTAGTGTATTAAACGAAATTCGTGGCGAATTCTTAAGATTTTTTTATTTAAAAAGGATAATTATTGAGTTTACATATACCAGGGGTAGAAATGTTATTGGTGGTTGTTAGTAATATTATCATAATTATCATCATCATTGGATATCCGCTCCCTGCGTGGAGCATGCGGAATTCACAAACTGCCTCTAAGCTAAGCGATCAATGTTTTCGAAACTGAGGATTTTTATTATTTATTATATATTTTAGGTTTCCATGAGGCCGTTGGAGACGTAATGTCACTTTCAGTGTCCACTCCGAAGCACTTAAGAAAGATTGGTCTTCTTCCCGAGGAAGCTGATGATGCACAAAGCGAAATCAATCACCTCTATAGCAAGGTATTTATTAAACTTTCTGTATTCTATAATATTATAGTCTTTTCACCAGTCGACGGGTGAACTGTTATCGTAAATAGCCTTTTTTTATAGAATAAAAACACCACAAAACGAAATAACAACGTTTTTAATTTAATCACAATACATTATGAAGTAGTGTTAAAATTTTAAAACCGATTCAATAAATAATGTGGTATTTATTTCATAAAAAAATATATCTCAACAGAGACGAAAAGTTTGGAAAGGTACATTGATATAAAGGCGTTTACAAGACTGATTATCTATCATTGGCTGGGTTACTTGGTCACTTGATGTATAACAGCATTCCACTTTCCACCTCCAACTCCATTTAAACAAAATTCACACTTTATCTAGTTCTGCATTCTGGTACCGAATTGTAGATTGATTATTTTTTGTAGGGAATTGAGAAGATCGTGTTTTTTGCCATTCGCCTACCTGCTGGACACCTACAGATATGCCATCTTCCGTGGGGAGACCACACCGGACAACTACAACTGCCACTTCTGGAAGCTCCGTGAGGAACTGCAGGGCCTCGAACCGCCAGTCACCAGGACAGAAGACCAATTTGACGCCGCAGCCAAGTACCATGTGTCTGCTGATGTAGAATACGCCAGGTATGAAAAGCAATCTAAATGTTAAGAACTGACGCACAATTCTAGATCTCTACCAAGTAAAATAGAGTTTAGCTTTCACTAGATTCTGAAAATAAGTTAGAACGGTATGAAAATGAACTGCAAGAGAGCTGGTGTAAATAATTTTGCTAAATAGTATAAAATCAGTTTTCTAGTTTCAGTATCACATTTTCTTCTAATATTATGTAGTTTAATGAAAAACAGGAACTAACTATTTCTCCATTCCCATCGGCAGAGAGGACGCCACTCTACTCTGTCCTGGTACACCTCCCTTACTTCCTCCACATTTATACATCTTCTAATGCAGACACACTGATTATTCCAACTTTTCGCACGACCACTCTCAACTACTTGCACTTTATCATGCCATATCTAATGCTATGCCATGCCTTCCTCGACTCTTACACCCATTACTAATGACCGCTTTTTTCGTTTCAGATATTACGTCAGCTTTGTGATCCAGTTCCAATTCCACCGTGCACTCTGTGAGAAGGCGGGAGAGTATGTTCCTGGAGACGAGACCAAGAAACTGACCAGCTGTGACATCTACCAGAGCAAGGAGGCTGGAAATGCTTTGGCGTGAGTATCACATATATTGTCTAGAGAGAAGTACAAAAAAAATATAAGAAATATGTGCAGCCTAGTGAAATAATGCCTGGTGCTATTAAAACTATCATATTTCATCCTAAAAGATAGGATAGAACACTTACTAGAATTCTCACATACCCTTTTATGATAATATGACATTGCTTTAGAATGAAAATATCGTACCAATTTGTAACTAACTAACCATCACGCCATTTCTCCGAAGTGGTAGGCAGAGAGGATAGAACGCCACACCACTCTTTCCTGGCATACTTCTCTTGCTTTCTCCACATTATTACCAATATGTAATTATTATATTCTCTTAAATAATTTTTTTTTTGGATTGACTTTTATTCGGAGTTGCCCTTCGAAAAAGAATTCACTTAAAAGGGCGTTTCCACACAAATTTTCTAAAAATATACGCCTCTTAGGGTTAATTTAAAAAAACCACTTATTATTAAATTCCACCGTGTAAAGACTCCAGCACTAAGGCCAATACACTCACACTTCGAAACGTGTGACGTAGATGTCTAGTGATGACGTAGATGCCTAGTGATGACGTAGTGAGTGACGTAGTGGGTCACTAGCTTCACTAGGCAAGTTAGTATTATTCACTTCTCTGAAATTCTTTTTCGAAGGAGTTGCCACTTCAACAAGATAAGAGGTGATCGTAAGGAGTTCTTTGTATAAATAAAACACGTCGTTTATATAGAAGGATTTAATTCTGACAGAATTAACGGAATTATGATTTGGTTATTTTATTGGTTAAGGGAAATTCAGTGGTGATTGTTAAATTTCAGCAAGATGCTCCAGATGGGATCCTCCCGCCCCTGGCAGGACGCGATGGATGGAGGTTATCACCGGGCAGAGGAACATGGACGCTGGTGGTATCCTGGAGTACTTCAAGCCGCTCCAGGACTGGTTAGAGGCGGAGAACTTGAGGACTGGGGAGTATATTGGATGGGAGCCAAGCAACGTCCGTAAGTACAAAGAACAAACGGGAAAGATTGATTAAAAATCATCAAAATCTGATAGGTCTTTTTGCGTAGTATTTATTACTAACGAAATGCCGTCGCAGCGATTTGGTATTTGCCAATATATTTAATTGCATTCATTCCTAACGTTTGTATGTCATATAGGTACGCAATAATATGCTAGTACATTAATATAATATTACGCTGCTGAAGATAAAGACCTGCCAGGTCTTTTAAAATCGTTCAGTAATATTTAAAGTGATTGTTAAAGGGATAGTTCCAAGATATTTGCAAAACAAATTAAAAAACAATGACTTTTTTCATAAATATGCAACAAGAGGTTCAAAAAATATAAGATGAGAAAAGATAAGAAAAACTATGCCACAGAATTGTCTCATGTATAAGGGCATTAAAAATTTACAAGGAGATGCCAAATAAAATAAAAAATTGAACAAATTTTAAATTTATTTAGGGTTAAGTGTAAAAAATATATGTGTGAGAAATATTAGTGTAGATAGTATATTATGGCTAAATTGAATTAATAATAATGATAGGATAAGAATAGTTAGGAAAAAATCAATTAAGTGTAATGTAATAATATAAGTCTATGTAAAAATTATTAGTACTAAATAAATATAATAATTAAAAAAAAAAAATATGGTGGAAATTCTCCTGTATTATGCTTAATTATTTGTATCAAGTACCTATAGCTATTTTTTTAAAGACATTAGTTAACAAGTGTTTATTTCTGTAATCTACACAAAAAGTCAAATACCTAAGCCCACGATTTTATCACCATACGATACCAGAAAATGGTGAGTGGATGCTGTTAATTAAAATATAAAATAAAAGCAAATATTTTCCGACTTTATAGGTAATTTATTTATTGCGTTAAATGTATTAATTGTTATGTTTTATTGAAGCAATATACTATATTTTTTGAATTTTTTCACCGTGTTATATTTTAAATATTATACTTAAATTATTGTCCGTCACTCCAGTCGTTTTAAGATGGCATAAAAAATATCAAGAATATAATGATGCTTAAGTAACTATTCTGGTACTCTAACGTTTCAGACACTTTTTTTATTATCTATAGTTGTTAGGTGCCAGAATATGATTAACGACCCTTTCACTTTTGAAGAATCCTTGTTTATCGCATAATTAGTAAAGAAGACATAAAATAAACAAAGATTTCATGTACCTACTTCAGTTACATAATAACAAAAATACTTCAAAATACTTTTTACATATATAACTTTAAACTAGCCATTTGGGTTTTTTTCACTCATCTGTGAATTTGTTATACTTACATTATTTATTGAGTAAACTCTTTAAAATTATTTGTACATACACTAAACAATCTAACCCACACTTTTTTTCCAGTAGCATACTTTTAAGTTATTAACCATCCCCTAAATTCCTTTGTTTATATTTTACACAAAAATCAATAACCTACTCAGTAACATTTTTAATGTGTCTTAAATATGGGTGTCCCTGCACTTAGAATATTTCACATACGGTGACGGGCCCAAGAATAAACTGGGCCGCGCGAAATTTAAGAAAAAATTATGTTTAGTCGCTGAAAAAAAAAATCTAAAATGAACATTTCTAACTTCCTAGTTATTGGTCCCCATAGTATATAAATGCAAGTTATGGAAGAAAAGTGAATTTAGTTATGTCAATTATTGGTGCCGTAAACGACCTCTTCTGTTACTTTAAAAAAAATTCTATTATTAATTTAACATTTACTTCATTCATCATCATCGTCACCATATTCGCTTCCTATGTGGAGCATATGGAATCCACAAACAGCCTCCAGGCCAAGCTATCGGCCGCCAGCTCCCGTGCATCCTCCCAAGTCAAGTCTACGTCCCGTTGTCAACAGTGGACGACCAGGACGCCGAGAACCTGATGCCTTGTAAAATAGGCAAGCATGGTTTAAGGCTCGCGGGAGGCGTACGTAGTATATGGCCTAGCCAGCCGAAACGCCTTCGCCGGATGACAGTAGATACCAAGGGTTGCTGTGTGGGTTGCTTACCTCTGTGTTCCCTTCGAAGTCAAACCACCGCACACCATTAGCTATTCAAAATGTATATTTTATTTGTTAAGTTAAACTTTTTTCATTTCTTCGGACTTTTTTTCTTAAATTGAGCGGGCGTGGTTTATTCTTGTGTTCTCTGTGCAGGGTATAGTCTCAAACTCTTGTAGACAAATGCTTGAATTCACTCAAAATCATTTATTCATCTTTTAGTCTCTTTTTGCCTGGGTCTCTGTTGTGTTGTCGTTAAAAGTGATTTAATTATCATATTTCTGTACTCATATGAAACATGAACACTCGCTTTGCCTCAAATATAAATTATTTACTTTCTTAAAGAAAAACAACGATAGCGCAGCGCCACTTCACATTTATTGGACCTAAGATATATAACCAAATGGACACACATACCAAATTATTAACCGACTTCTTTCTCCAAATACAGGGTCCGTGTCGTTAGTTGGATAAGTCTAATGGGTCGTGTATATATTGAAAATGCCTGCAAAATATAGCTATGTAATTATTAAAATTTGGTATGCAAAAATTTTGTTTTGTAAATTCTAAATTTTGTGAAAATCCAACTTGGTTCTATTTATACTAATTATGTAAATATTCAATTATGTTTTAGTACTACAATGTGTTATGTATAATACTACAATGCCCTGACTCGACACGGACTATCTAGTGAGTCGGAGCCAGAATCATTGGCATGGGTCTCTACTGATTGAGTCGCCATCCATTATTGTGATTATATTAAATGTGAAATGTAATAAATAAATATCCCAGAGGAAAAGCAGCGGACTCCATGAACAAATAAAAGTGATATTTTATTAGTTTAGTCATACGTAATAAAGCACTTATTTTAATAATTCCTTCCAAAAGCAATAGGCAAATTAATAAACGACCACTATTTTGTATATTTTACTTAAATAAAAAAATATGACCATAAAAGTACATGGCTATTTATTTATTTAAACTTGTTTATTGTTAGCTTTTCTTTAAATATAATAATTAATATTAAAATGGGTTTGTCCGTTAATATATATAAATATAATAAAGCTAAATTGAAGCTCAATTCCCTACTTACTCAAGACTCAAGTATTCAACCAAGGCATTCTGCCCGTCCTTAATTTTATGGCGCGGAAACAATGACTCTGACCAATGCAATCCTCCCCATAAGTTGCAAGTTGAACAGAGGAGCATGGAGAGGGATTATGCTTGGAATAACATTAAGAGACCGAAAAAGGAACGATTGGATCCGACGCCAGACAAAGGTCTGCGACGTGGGAAGCCAGAGGCCTCAAAGACGTCCACCGATGAGATGGGTGGGACGACATCAGGAAGTCTGCTGGAAGACAGTGGATGGGGACGGCGCTGGATCGGGAGGAGTGGAGACGGCAGGGGGAGGCCTATGTCCAGCAGTGGACCTCAACGGGCTAAGATGATGATATATAAAATAAATAATCACTGGGATATTCCGTGCCGAGGGAAACATTTTACATTTTTTGTAATTGAGTAGGTATATCGTAGATAAAATCTTAAATACAACATCAATAATATAACACACGAATAAAATGTTCAGTGTTGCCAAATAAACTCTACAATATATATTTTTTTAAATATTGTAATAACATTTTTATTATTGATATAATATTGTTTATATCAAATTATTTTATTACTTTAAATTTAAAGTCCTCGATTAGACTTTTGATGTGAAATATCAAATCTTTTAAATGTATCTAAGCTTTGCGTTTGGTAGACAACTTACAGCTACAAAAAACAGTATTTTTTTTTTCATTTGACTCGATACTCTTGAGATTCCTAGTGAGATAACAAAATTGAAAAGCTATTAATTTTTCTCAATCCTGGAAAGTGTCCCCTTTTCTTTAAGGTTGTAAATAAATCAATAAAAAATAACTAAAAAAAATAACATCGGAGTTCTTATGGTAAGATACCTACCTAAATATTACAATTAGCTGCTTTCAAAATCAATTTCTTACCCTTTTATAGGTACCAACTATGTAAAAAAACAGGCTATTATAAGAAACACCAGAAATCAAAATTCTCAAAATTTCTAGCGTATTCTGTTCTTACTAGAGCTAAAAGCGTACAATAAGGTTCTCGAAAAGCCGAACAAAGGTTCAGCAAATTAAACGGGGAGCTGAAAGCTTCGAAAAAGGTTGAAAGTAATTTTTATGAATAAAAAATATCACAACAATGGATCACCCACATTATGCGACATAAGGATCTTCTGCATTACATGACATTTAAAATAGTAATGTACGTATAAGATTTCTATAATGAATAAATAATAGAGGGAATGGCTGAGGGGACACTGAGGGATCGATCCCACCTCCACCCGTGACTTTTATAGAGTTCCTGGGGACTCTCTGTCAGTCACGCTTATGCAGTACTTTAAATTTTTGCTGTTGCAAAGGCAAATTTCAGGGCCAAAGTTTCCAAGTGAAGTTAAGTCAAGAGGGGCGACAGCATCGATCAAGTCAAAAAAAATCATAATGCCGCCACCTTTACGATCCCTCGGTGTCTCCATATCGAGATTCTCTTTTTTTTCTTCTTTATTAATTAGATAAATATATAAAAACAGGAACACAAATTAATACAGTCAGCAAAATGTGCCGTAAAAGCTTAAAACAATACAAAAGAACATAAGAAAAAGGTATACAAAGCATATGGTAGAAAAATATCGAGAAATGGCTGTGGGGACAAACCCTTTCGATTTTTGTGTTCTCTCCTGGAATTAAACCCGGAACCTTCGTATCGTGTCGTCTTTGCCATTACGCTAGGAGGCCACCGAAGGAAGCCGAATATGTAAGGAGTGAACGCGAAGAAAGAAGAAGACGAGAAAATGAAGAAAATGAAAAATGGTACTCACAACCCGGAAGGTATCGTATCAATAACAAAATAATATATGAAAAACAACCAAAATCGAGGTCGTTTTCTTAATGAGAAAAATAATTAACTATCATACGCAAATTACGCTAAAATTCACTGAACCCTTATAATTGTTGTTGACAAAGCATGAATTAAATAATAAAATAAATCTATTTTTGCAAATAAGTTCGAGTTCGTTAATTCGTTAATTGACCTGTCAACCCTCGAGTGCACACTATAATGTAATGAATCAATAGACAAGGATCCGATTAAAATCATTTCCTCAAAATTATGAAAATTGATTATGCGTAAAAAAATAAGTTTATTACGTAATAAAAACAAACTCAACATGATTTCCGCATTGTTCTTGTACAATTTTATTTTGAAGAAAAAAAATCATTTTTAAGGCATTATTTACAATCAATACCTTCTATCCCTATACTGTAATTCTAGGTTTAAACAAATGTCCTAAAGAACGAGTGGGAACTTCGAAACCGGGAGACAGTTTAAAACCAAGTTTATTAAAATAATTAGGTGGCTTGTTTATTGCATTATATATTAGATAATACACCTAATTTAAATGAAGTCGTAGTGTTCAGTATACAATTAGGTCTGCGATTTAAAAAAATGCGATGTAAAGAAACTATGGACATAATTATTAATTATTATTATAAACATAATAATGAAAAACGGATCAAGCCGATAGTTTCATGTTTTTTCGTTTTATTTTACTACATTTACAGAACGACATGCAACTAGCCGGTTGCCCAAAAGCATATTTTCATAAAGAATTTTTGATGCGAGTGTTCTTGGATGTAGAGGAAGAGGAAGACCGAGAAAGACATGGCATGCTCAAATAAAACAAGTGCTTGAAAATAGGCATGTGAAAACTCAGAATAATTGACGTATGCATTAGAAGATGTATGAATGTGGAGAAAGCAAAAGAAGTATGCCAGGACAGGATGGTGTGGCGTTCTATCCTCTCTCGCGTAAGTTAGTTGGTTATTTCCACAAAATATTTTAAATACTACTATCAGACGTCTATGAAGTAGGCTTGTTTACAAGCTGTAAAAATTACGTTGAAAACGTATAAAATATTCACGTTGTGCCTTGGGACCCCTCACGTACCTGCCGTTAGTTCTCTAGCAGCTCCAAACATTTAACGTTTAACCCAAATAGGTGATACCTATTCAAATAAAGCGACGCTCCAAACTGACATTGAGTTTCACTTTTGTCTCTATCGGTCCAAAAGTTGCCAAATGTAGTCGTGGCACTTTTTCAGGGGTACTCAAGTATTTACTGTTTTGCAGACAATTTTTTTTCTCTTTCCTTATCCGTATTCAATGGTGTAAGGACACTACATAGGCATATTGTTATGAAGTGTATTTTTATTATGTATTACTTAAAGGCAAGATGATCAGTCTTACGCTGCTACACTGCCAGTCCGTGTTTAAGGTGCCAAATAAACATTTTTTAATATTGACTTCGTCCAGAATCGAACCCACATTTTCTTGCATGGAGCCCAACGTAAACCACTTTACTAATAGGCATGTGGATTGTATTAAAAATGTTTTTATAAGAAAAGGAAATCTACTAATCTTACGACATTTGTACAGGTTTCAACATTCAAGCTCTGTAGGTATATCTTACAATAAATCGTCGGCCGTTGCGCCTGCAAAATACTCTATGCATTTTTTTTTTGCGAATATTGTTTTCGATTGCATTTTCTATTGTTATAATACTAAATCCTACATATGCTTCTTTTTTTTCTGTTTATTTGTATTTCTTCTTCTTCTCTTCTTCATCAGCCATTGTCCGTCCACTGCTGGACATAGGCCTCCCCCATATTGGTCCACTGCTTTCTGTCCTGGGCCTCGAGCTGCCATCTGGATCCTGCAGTACTTTTTATGTCATCTGTCCATCTTCTTGGTGGTCTTCCTACAGGTCTCCTTGCAGCTCTAGGTCTCCAGTTCAAGCAGGCGCTTCGTCCATCGGTCCTCATTCTGGCGTGCCACATGTCCAGCCCATGTCCACTTCAGCTGGGAGATGGCTTTTATGACGTCTATGACTCTAGTACGTCTTCTCCTCGTTAGTGACATGGTATCTTAAACTGATGCCGAGCATGCTTCGCTCCATTTGTATTATGTACTTCATTTGTATTACAACAAGTGAATATGATTTTTTTGAAAAAAACTGTTTTTTCCTTTTTGTCAAAAATTTTATTTATTTACATAACGGAATTTGCAGAAACAACGACGAAATGCTTATCTGCTTGTATGTATTTGAAATTAAGCAAGCAATTGCACGCATATTAGGATTTAAAAAAATAACTTCAAGTTCCCTGTTATGAATAGTGTCTGTACCAAAGTGCTCACATAAGGCGTTTCATTGTACGGATAAGCGTTATTTTACTGCTTTTAGTTCTTAGTTAAAACATAAGTCTTAGGTTTAACGCAGGTCGTGAAGTAAATATCTGTTGTTTTCAGTTTTCCTTTAGATTACGCACTACCTTTGTTCACAAAAGGTTTTATGATGGTACAGAAATAATATGATATTTACTAATAGTCTTGCAGCCAGAAATTAAATGCCGTATTTAGTAATAAGGTAAGGCCATTTTTTGTTCACGTGACCAGCTGGTGAAAAAATGATAGTCAAAAAATCCAAATAAAAAGTATCCTGAATTGGATTTGGCCGCTGTGACAAAACTGTATAGAAATATTGACCTTTTACACTGTGGCCCATTAAAAAATACACATTTATTAAGTTTATTAAAAACACATATATACTTGGAAACATTGTATTATAATCTACAATCTTGTTTGCTCAATAAGATAAATATAACTTATGGAAAAGTTAAAAGAAAACGTAGTTCATAGAAACCTTTTCAAAAATATAAATAGGCCTGCTTATATTTTTTTTTACTGGAAAACAGATTTGGTACATTAAATATTTGTAAATATTACATTATTATTTAAGAAGTAACGAAGAATTAAGAGTTCTTGTACCAATCAACGTAGTTTTCCATCCTTATAAAATTATTACAATTTTTTTTTAACTATGTATTGTACATTTTACACGATAACCGTGATAAAGGAACGGTTATTTGAAAGCGGTAGGTTGGTAAAGTTTTAATAGGAAAGATTTTGTTAATATCAGTACAATAATTTTATCTACTTTTTTAGATTAGTTTTTAAAATGATTTCATCTTTGTAATCTGTGAATTGGTTTGTAACGAGGATTTGCTTCTCTTTCGCCACACTGCTCTATCTTCTGCCTGCCTCTTCAGATTCATCCTTCTATTCTTCTGAGATCCTCGTCATTCGTGATGTGGTCTCTCAAGAAAATTTATGAAATCACTTGAATAACTTTTTGCACGTATAAAAATATTTAATATAAAATAACAACCTTTACTCCCCATTCCAATATTTATTAACTCATTCTTCTCTTTGAAAAATAATACACAAAAACTGCGCATTTACAACTAATTTCATCATTTTAGGCATGTTTATCCTGATTCAATAAATCAATTTACAATAATTCATTTATCTCACAATCAGTAAAGCTTGAAATTTCACACGAATACAACAAAGTGAGTTACAATTTCATAATTAACTAAAATTTAACTTCCTTAAAAGCGTTCTCCAATAATTATTATTTATTTTGTAAAAAGAAGATGCAATAAATAAATACATCGTATCCTGTTCACACGAATCGTAGCTGACATTTCCAAGTCATTTAATTTTATACTGGCTAACAAAGGAAAATGATAAATTCACAAATAATAATTTCTGACCTTGGCAGAAGAGGCATTAACTCCATGACGACAAAATCGTAGGAATGGAAAACTCGAACCCAAGACTCCCTAATTATGCTGGGGTTTTGGACTGTAATTTGAGTGGGAAGATTAGTAGCCAAGCAAAAAATAATACCCACATGGACATAATAACAGGCTGAGAAACTTACAAAAAGTTAAAGATTAAAGCACCAATGCGACATTGTTTGACTATACATACGTAATAATAATTTTGCTCATCGGAAATACATAAATCATACTGTTTTTATTAAAAAACACTAAAGACATATAGTATCAATCTTTACTGCCTTATTTAAACCTGCATGTGCATAATTTATTAAGTTATGAGATATATGAGATATTTTAAATATGTTTTTACCAAGTGTTTTACAGTGATAAATCATCCTGTTTTAATTTTTTTTTTTTTTTTTTCAAAATGTTGTATTTGTAACTTGTAACTTGAAAATGTATTTATAACTAAAAAGTCATAAATTGGCTGTCTTAAAACGGGGTATCAACCCTAGTTAGACAGTTAAAGTACTAAATAAATGTATAATGTTATGTATGACTATATTATAAATAAATAAATAAAATAAAAATAAATAAATAAATATACTTTATACTATAAATAAACAAACAAATAAAAAATTAAAATTTAAAAAAAGAATTTTTAATACGCATGGATTCTATGGTAAATAATCACGTAAGCAATTTTAAACGGCCTCTCAAAGCTTTTTAAAGTTAATTTCAGAAAACAAAAAAAAATAGTACCAGAATTCGTAATTTTCAATTATTATTTCACTAGAAATCCCTTCTTTTATCGACTACGATTTTTTTTAATTTCTCATGTTATAAAATGCCTAAATTTTTTTATTCGATGCTACGAGTATCACATATCAATTTGCAAAGATGTGGTAATCATAAAAAAGTACTTAGTTAAAATATTGATTGTTTGATTTTAGTGCCTACAGATTATCAAGACACATAGAGTATGCTTCCAACATTAAGCTCTACAAAGATTAATAATGTCCCTTAAAGGTCATTGAAAGAAGAACATGTCTTTCAAATAATCCTATTAAGTAACATATTTGTTAAACTATTTATTTATAGTATACGTAGACGTAGGTTAAGAGCCAAGTATTAATAGCTGAATATGCACACTTTGAGTACGATTAAGTCTTTAACTTTTTGTTACGTGGTAAAAATTTAAAATTCATGAAAATTATCTACACACTTCCCACTTGAATGTTCTGAGTCTATAATTTTATTAAGAATTAAGGTATTTTTAATTTTTGTTTACATAACACAAAGCCATTATGATGGCAATAACTTAAATATAAGCTGGAAAACATAAATTACGATTACCAAGTAATCTCAGGATATTTTTAGTATGTCTCGTTCACTTACACGCAATAGTATAAAGGCAATCCATTGTGAAGGTTATGTATAAATTATAGTAATATTATCTCTTCTAAACCAGACAAAACAGTATAAAACAATTTTTTAAAAATAAAAAGGATTATTTTTAAGTTTTCTATAAGACATTATTGCTTTAAAATTTTTTTTTTTTCCATATCGTTCCTTTATGGTAATGAAATAACTGATTAGACAGAGCGAGGACGCTTGAACATGATTTTACAAAAACGCTGTAGGTCTATGTATTTTAAGAAATAACAAATAATACATATATTCCAAAACCGTTAATTTATTCCTCACCTCTTTTCACAAACAAATTCCCAGAATGCGTAATTGCCCTAGTCTGTTCAAGTGTAATATTATAGTCTACCGCTAGGAGCTTAGGTTAAACAGTATATTTAACTGTAAAGCGTCCTTGAGGTGATTTTTCACAAAAATGGCGCTATTTAAGTTAGCCGATGTTTAATATTATTATTATTATTATATGACCATGATGACTATAATTGTCTCTTGTCGACACCCTGCTGTCTCTCCATATTTTTGCAGGTCGTCCAGGAAGTCGTCGACCAGGTGGACAGAGATTCATCACGGATTGGGAGATTCTATTATCATACATCTCCCCAACGGCAACGTGTGCATGACACTTTTTTTTCTTTTTCTTCCCCACCTGACAACATTCTGGATAGAGCAAGTTTCTCTTTCAGAGTTTTCGATAGGTTTTGAGAATTTTCATGTCCAAAACTCTGAATAAATATTTGCTCTTTAGTATGTCTGCCCTTTTTCAATAGGGTTGCTCCCGATAACACGAACATTCTTAAAAACGTTATTAATATTTAAAGTATATTTTTACAATTCCAACGATATAAAACACAATGATCAAAAATTTTGTTTTCATTTATAAATTTATGTTTTAAAAACACGAAAATACGAATGATTTTTTAACGCCCGTTATTGGTTAATGACGTCATACCCGTCCACCATGAAAGGCGTGAAATTCATTACGAAGTGAGCGCCTATATTGCTGTGACGTCACACCGCATGCGCGCCAAATGAAGGATTTTGCGAGCGATTTGAAAAAGCGCTATTTCAAACCGCGCTAAAAAATTCATATGACTTCGTAAGAATTAAATTAAAATTCCCTTGATATTGTAATTTTTCTATCCTTTTTTTAAAATAAAAAATCAGGAAGAACCAATTGCAAATGTCATTACGGGGCAAACGCACTGAAACTTAGAGCCCAATGATAGCCATTAAAAGCTTAAAAGTCAATAAAACTTTGCGTTCAAAGAAGAAAATAAACACTAACGAATTTTAGCACTAAACTTACAAAGAGTTCTATCCCTGTTTCAGAATATTGTGCTACGTACATTACTAACTGGAAAAAATGAATTAAGGTATGCTTTATGATGAGCTGTTATTGTGGTTTGTTTACCTCACATACTAAAAACCTAACTTGTTTGTCCCAGAAATTAATACAGATTTGCATATTTACTGCTTCATTTTGTACGTGTGGTTTGCGGTTAACTTTGTAAATAAACATTACATAACTTTATGATTTAATACGAGCATTTGTATTTAAATTTTGAAGGATTTACTCAAAAACTGTGTCACTGTTTTTTCAACAGGTGTCATAATAACACCATGCACGTACAGTACCCACCTTGTCTTGTCCGTAGGTCGAACCAGTGATCGTAACGAGAGAAGAGAGCAATCACCACAAAACCCTGTAACCGATTTGACCTAATCCAACGTGACTGTCGCTTTACAGAGTATAATTCAAGTATGGACGTGAAAATAGAAAAGGAACAATGAAGGTGTTTTTTATCTAAATAAATATTCGCTTTAGTAGCGTTCATAGTTCGTGGATACAATAACATGCCGGTTTTTCTCACGGCTTTTCGCGTAAACTATACAATTCAACAAGGTGACTCGTAAAAGAAAATGTGGTTTTATAATGGTTTATTTTAGTGCAGCTTAAAAAAGTATTTAGAAAGTAAATTTAAGAAGGAAAATATAAAAAAGAGAATAAAAGATGCAAAAAGTGGTAATGGTACCTTACATCAAGAAGCAAATAAAATACAATAACATAATTAATTAATCTTGCTTACAACCCTAAGGCACACATCGCCAACGTAGAGTTAAGAATGTAGTGGAGATATGTTCTATGGATTTTTTTGAAAATCCACCTCAATAGATCGGGAGACCAAATTACAGAGGTTAAAACATCACAGAATGAATATCCAGGCTTAAGAATAATTATATTCTTTTGTATCTCGCCGGAATCTGAACATCAAACCTCTGTGGTGTGAATCCAGCGTCTTACACACCTCCGTGTTGCAGTGAGTTTGTTTTTGACATAAACTTTTTTTGATAATTTTTTTTGGGCGATAATTTTGGAGTAGGCAAATAAAGCAAAGAGAAAAAAGTTTTTGTTATCAAGCTTTGATGTTTACCGTACCCAAAACGGATTAATTTGATTTAAACTGACCAAAAAACAATAGATATCTCAATTGAGTTTGGAAAACCCTGTAATCGCCTAGATATCCATTTTCCTTTCCAGACTTCCCGCCTCTGTTGAGAAATGCACTCCCGTCACGGGTGAAATGCAGTTATTGTTCAAAAGTATTTGGACACAAAATTGTTTAATTGAACGTTCGTTCATAGTAACACTGCAGTAGATAGGTATCAACTTGTAATAGATAAATTCAACGTATGTACAGTAGGCAGTAAACAATCGCACAGTTCTTGTATATGAATAAGTTTTAAATAATCATTAACAAAGATTAATAATGTAGTGTTTGGTAACATTTCAAAAAAATATATTTAAACTTAAAACGAAAACAACTTCAGCTCAAAGCTAAATGACAAAAAATGAGGAAAGAGCTAGGAAGATCATTAAATCTATGTACACGTATTATGTACATAGTATCTACACAACTCATCATAAGCTCATTAGTTGATTTAAAAAACAAAAGATAAATTCTTTAAAGGGAACTTAGTAAATGACTTTACTTCTATCCGAATGACTTTTCAAATAATGCGTAGATTACTCTGGCATGTATTGATAACTTCGTACTTAAATTAGATTTTATTATGTATTTTACGAAATAAAATGCACACTGCACATGGTGTACCGATGCAGTGCCCTAAGTATCATTGGGTGTGGTTAAGGGAAAATAATGGTAGTAGTAATTTTTTTTTATACTCTAAAGATTGGAATTTAAAAAAAATAGTTGCACTGGAATTAAAATGTATAATGGAATTAAATGTAAAATGCAGTGGCCATCTCCAAGTAGCACGCTAGTTGGGCTATGAGAAATATCGATAAAACAACAAACCTCGTATTTAGTCAGTCCACTGAGGACTTTTTAAATACAGTATAAAATATGTATTATATTTATATACATAACTATGTTACAACATCCATTTTATTTAATTTCCTATTTTTTTAAAAACCTAATCGAGATAGTTTTTACAATAAGAATAGTTACAACCAGGGCCAAATCCAGTTTTTGTATAGAATATAAAATGTAGTTCTATACACAGAATGACACATTTCCAGTGTAAAATGTTTTTAAATTTTTTATATTTTTATTTAAAAAACATTTGAGTTCTCATGAAATATTTCAATTTAGAGCTGCTTTCAAATAGTCCGAAATAACTGTGTGCCAGAAATCAGGAAACAAGTTGTGCTGCTGTGGGATTTGTACCTTGAGATTCTAATCCGGAATCCCCGAATCTACCACTAGACCACAACCCGGTTCAATATTACAAGTTATGTTCTTCAAATATTATAAATAGCGTTTTTTAAAATTGAACTTAAATTCTTCTTAATAACGTTTAAATCTAGTATATGTACTAAGCACAAAGTACTACAGAAGAAATATAATTTTAATTTTATAATTCTGGCTTTTTTTTTATACTTACATTAAATTACCAGTAAAGTAAGAGAACTAACATAAAAATATTTATTAAATGACATAATACAATATTTGTAGATAAACTGCGATTCTTGCTGTATATCATCGGTTTATCCCAATAAAACTTATTTATTTTGATGATCATTCTTACGCTTCAGTACCAGTCCAAGGTATCACACACGAAAGAATAATATTATAAATATAGGTATATATATTTTATGTTGACCCTCTACGGGAATCGAACCCGCGACCTCATGCACGGTATCTTAATGCGCTATCACTATGCTACGAGGCGGACAAAACTTATTTAAATTATACAAACTCTTCGTAATTTCATTCAATGAAAACTACTACGTCTAACACTTAATTTTCCTTGTTTTTAATACAAGTACCAAATATCAAGACAGTTGACATCCGCTCAACACTTCGGTCTACCTTCCGACTGTCAGCGGAACCACGGACAGTCTTGTCGCGACTGTAGCACTGATAACACACCAGGGCTCGAACCTGGCACTCGTGCGTAGAAGTTAATTATCACTCAGCTGGACTACTAACTGATGATAAGGGGTGGCGGTACCTGGTAGCGTAATAGTGATAAAGACGTTTGCTTGCGTAAATAGGTTGACTTGACTGTCTTAGTAAAAAATATTGATTATTTTATTTTTAGATATTATAGTTACCTTCTGTCAGAATTGGATGTTTTTATTTAAATAATATAAAATATAAATAAAAGAACGTCAAGCGTTGTTTTTTATGTGGTGATTTAGGAATAAATTTTATAACGGGAAATAAAAAAAATTCACGTGTTTTGTTGTAGGAAGTAAAATTGATCGAACCCTAAAATATTTTTTCCATACTTAAAAGAAAATATTTTTATTATTCGATGTAAAAATCCAGTTAATTAATCGTATTTTGGTTGAGTACTAGGTATATACCTACCTGTTTTAGGGGTTTTAGTAGTGTAAACAGTTTAATACATTTTAATAATAAATAAAAGTTTAATGTGCGATAAATAGTAATAAACTTGTTTTTAAAAACTTTAATAAAATTCTATAACTGATCACATGTGTTTTCCACATAAACATAATAATATTTTTAATTAGTTGCGTTATATGAAATATGCTAGTGGGTATCATTGAACATTTGTACAGGATGTCTGACTGAAAAAAACTACCAAACGTATTTCATTGCCAATTATTGTAAATTTATGTAAGATTTAGTTTTGGTAGTTTCCATTACATAACTAAGTAGCTTGTCTAATAAAATTTATATTGAGGAGCATTTTTTTTATATAACATTAAAAATAAAGCGTTATTCATTACAGACGAGGTTGAAAATTTTATAAACGAATCTGGAAAATAATATAATTTTACCAATTCTACAGTAGGTTGGTTGTATAATTGTATCGTTTCTGTAGGAAAAATCTCAACGATCGGGTAGCGAAAAAACCTATGTTTTCATGTCACACCGCTATGAGTGACTGACCTATTAAAAAATAGGTAAAAACATTTATCAAAGACACAATAGTGAATAAATATAATAAAAAAAGTAAAAATGGCGTGCATTAATGAAAGAAAATATCCCGTGACATGGACAAATAAAAAACTATCATCAATTATTATTATGAACAGTTTGTTTGCATTTTCACTTGTTACTGCTCAGTTAGATTTACCGCCATTACCAGTGTCATCTTCTCCCAGACCGGGGGATCCATACTTCAACCAGTACGGAGTTTCAACAGCTCGTCCATTCTTCAACCCAGTCAACAATGGTCAATTTTCCTCATCGTCAGTGAGGCCTGATGTATTTTCCTCGACGACTCCGAGGTTCAACCCGAATTTCCAAGAAAGACCAGGGTACGCATCGGACCCAAGAGACAGATACTACAACCAGGGGGAGGAAATCAACCCTGATATAACCAACAATGGATTTTCCAACGACCGGTTTAGAAATCGTGACGCAATCAACAGAGACGATAGAAACAGAGACTATGATGATAGAACTTTCGATCCTAGGGTCGATGGAGCGCTGAGGAGTGATTTTGATGGAAGGAACCCTGAGGATTTGGATGGAAATCGTAATGGATTCAGGAACTACCCCGGGGGAAGGCAGGACCCTTACTCCAGAAGAGAGTCGGCAGCAGTCAGGAGGTTCTTGGCAGATATAGACACTCAAGCTTCTCAGGAGTGCACCAACAATGTTGCAGCACAGTGGAATTTCGAATCTGATGTTAATGAAGTTACACAATTGGCAGCGGTAAGTTCACCTTTTAAATGTTATTTTTTTAACTCCATTTATAACAAAATAAGTTCTTCATTTAAGATATTTTATATTCTGTTAGGTAATACCAATGAGTGATTTCTGTCTGACCTCTTTCTTACACATAAAGCAACCTAGAATGATATAAAAAAAAAAATTGGCATTCCAAAAGAAAATTTTTATTCTTGTGAATTTTGATTAAATTTTTTAATTAAAGCAAGCACCGATTAATGTCTTCGTTCAAAAAAAGTCTTCGCAAGGAAGACAGCACTTCTTCTTAGATTGAATAATTTTGAATAATAGTGCGACAAGCTGTTGATAATAATTAGGTATTATATAATATAATTACGTGTTTAACAATGAAATCTTTCAGCCGAAACGTAAAATGCAGGTCAAGTTTGCCATGTGCTATAATAACTGAAACTTCACTCGCTTGTGACTGATTATTGCAATTCAGAATTGGTTCTGACTCGCTATTGTTATATATATTATAGTAAAAACATTAAAGGTTGTATTTCAGAACTAACGTACAAGATACTGTGGTGATTGTCGGTAATAGATAACTATTGATAACTTCATTTTAGATGATCGATTGAATGAACTTGACGAAATGAGTAGAAAAAAAAACAGAAATGATTATTATTCTAATTTAAAAAATTGAAACACCTGAGTCTTTTTTTCACGATTCCATTGTACAAATTGTAGTTTTTTTAATTAACTAACTGATAGTACATCTTAGTTAATTTGATAGTCTAATTCTTATGAATTGCTTTTAAGTTCTGAAAAATCAAAAATACACCTACCTACCTTCTATCAAAAGATTTGTATCATTAAACAAGAAAAGAAACGATATGAAATTTCTAGCCCGGTGTGTTTGGTGATTTATGAAATATATACATTCAGAAAACAGAGATTAGATAATGCAAAATAAAAAAATATTCAAAATATAATAATAATAACGGCTTCATAATTGTAATGATATAGATATTTGAGTAATTTAAATTTTACACGGCAAATATTAAAAACGTACACATACGTGCATCAACATAATGTCATTCAATTTGTCGAGCATTGCCAGTAAATAAGATCAAAAATGGTAAATCGAATCGTGTTCCATATTTGTAATGAAAATAGATTTATGAATGACACAAGCCCCTTTGTCCTATCAGTGTATTATGGCAGTCAAAGTATTGCGCAATGAAGCATAAAAACAGATTGATACGCAGAGACCTCAAAAGCATTCGTGCAGAAACCACGCGATTATTGATGCGATCATATCACACGTTTATCGTACCTGTCTTAACATTATCAGGGTCTAGAAAGATCATATTTAAATACATGAAGTAACAACACTCGCAGTACAACCCGAAAACTGGTAAATATACACCATATTTGGAGTAGAATGTGTAATATGACTGTTTAATCTGAGCTTTAAAAAAATTATGTTTTTCTTTTCGTAAAAGCTTTAATATATATATAAGTAAAATCAAAATTGCGTAAAATTGCTCAAGTTTTAATTAAAATTCAGCATTGGCTTTTTTTTTCTTTGTGGATAGTATTAATTTGACTAAATAAATGATATCTTATGTTAAAATCAAAAAACGATTTTTTTGGTTCTACGTGATTTTATTATCAAGTTAGTGACAATTGTTTCGCGTTGTAAGGGCATTATCAAACTGTGGCGTTGAAACATTTACATCTTATTTTATACAATATTGGCTTATTAGTAACAGTTTTCAAGAATAGGGAGAGGAACATCTGTGGACTTTTTACTAAATTCCTGATTTCAGGTGGTCTTTAATCTCTTTTTGGGTGAATTTTATTGCTTTACCTTCTCACTAGTCAAGGAATTTCGCTAATTCACAGATGTTATTTTATATTATAGGTACATATTTTTCATTATTTCAGACTGAATTTACAGAATTTAAAGAATTGTAACATATAAATTGAAAGCAACTTGATAGTAATTATATAAATCTAGGTATCAAAGTTTTATTTAAACGTTGATAATAAAATCACGTAGAACCAAAAAAATCGTTTTTGGATTTCAACATAAGATATCATGGAGTTCTACAAAAAAAAAGGCCATATCAATCAATAAATAAATGATATTTGAAAACAGATTGTAAAAAAAAAAAAAAAAAATCAACTTCTTGATAAAACTTAATTATCTAAATCTATGGGTCGAATAAATTTTTGTTATTCTACAAAATCGACTCCAAAACGTAGATTCATTGGCTTCCCGCTTGTACATTGAGTTTTGTTACACGGTGTATAAAAAACCTTTTGAGCTTGTTCATTTAAATACGTAGATAATATTTACTACTATTACTACTTCTACTCTCCCTTATCCACACCCAATGGTACACAGGGCACTGCATTGGTACACCAAGTGCAGTGAATCTTGGTCATTTGTTTCATGAAAGCAAGATAATCAGTCTTACGCTTCAGTGCCAGTCTAAGGTAACGCATATTTAATACGACAGAAATAAAGTTAATACATAAAGTTGGCAAACATGACGGAAAAATTCATTTATAAAATGACATATTATTATTATTATTATTTTAGATTGATCACTACCCCATTTCTAATTTTTATAATATGTAGAATATATATAGCATACGCATTTTAATAAGAATTCATGCAATTTTACTTAATCAGCGATAAGCTTTTATGAGAAGAATTTTACGGATTTAATTGACACGGATAATAATAAAATTGACCTCTCTTTAAACTCTCTTCTGGTACGCCGTTAGCTTGTCCAAATTTGTCCACATTGTGGATATTCTGAAGTGTCGGTAAAAAATATCTTGTTTATGACGCTCATAAGACGTCGTTTATTAAAATTATCTTTGATAATTCGATGTTATGGGTCATATACCTACGCATCACAAACGCAATATATGCTTGTCCAAAATAATACTTCTGGCGGGTCACATTGTGGATATGTCCCGCGAAGTGACGGTAAAAATATAT
Source organism: Micrasema minimum (assembly GCA_022494985.1). Classification (NCBI taxonomy): domain Eukaryota; kingdom Metazoa; phylum Arthropoda; class Insecta; order Trichoptera; family Brachycentridae; genus Micrasema; species Micrasema minimum. Next base: position 36,741 of record JAGVSP010000475.1, on the reverse strand, counting down.
CTTGTTCATGGTATTCTGAGACGCTTATAAAAAAATTTTTGATCGGGCATTTAATAATTAATTTTAAAAAAGTATTCATAAAAAAGCGACGAGTGTAATACTGGCTTCTGTTTGAAGTGCTAGCGGCGGCGGGTTTGGGGTGGGCGGGGAGGAGTGGGGGTCCGCTCTGGTACGCCTTGTACGGACATTCAAATTTCGAATTTCATGTCTTAGTTTAAGTTTCAAAAATATGTGATTTCTTCGCGCTTATTGGTGCACCGCCAGTTCAAAAAATTTACGGTTTTACACGCGTGAATTTTTATTCATATTTTAATATTTTTTTTAAGTAATTAGAATTGAGTTTTTTGAAAAACGCAATTAAGATTTTTTTCTACCCAGATCATGAAAAATCACCCTCTGGCAGGTCACATGGGTACACGGTGTATGTATTTATATGTGAACGAATCAATCATTGGTTGATAATTTATCGTAAATTATAAGGAACCGCACGTTTTTAAAAAGTTTATTATATATTTAAAAAACTCACCATATGTAGTTTATACGAGTCTTTAAAGTGATATTAGTTTAGTTTCTTCTTTCTAGTTTTTACTTATCTAACAGACGTATCAAAATTTATTTTTTAAATTTACAGTTTGGGCACTTTGGATGGCAAGTTTTATTTTGTCACGTAAAGCAAGATTGCTACTCGAAGACTTTTGTAAGTAAAAGTTGATAGGACAGTTACATAAAAGATAGTCATGTGAACCTAACTAGGATAGCAAATAATTATTTCATCCAACTACTTTAAATATATATAAAATGACAATAATGTTATTAACGTCATAATATACCTACTCACAATACTATTGCGAGTGAAAGTTTCTAGTGAAAAAGTTTTTTTTAAATAAGCTTACAATGAAAAAATACTTTTTACAAAACACTATTTTAGAAAGTACCATGTTACGTTTACAAATTCCAATTATTATTTGATGGATAGTGTTACTAAATCGAATTTTTATTTCTGATTGAATTCTTGTATTGTTCCATACTTGTGGCAGCCCTGTACATTTCTCCATGTTGAGATGTATTTATGAAATTAAATGTATTTAATTATAATATAACAAGTAATGCCTTTTATGTGATGAAGAGAAATTTTATCCATCAGTAGGGAATCGGGCCAAATTAGTTTTTGCTATTGTAACGTTTGATTAAATTTATGTTCAATCGTAGAGTATCAAAAGTATCTATATCATTTACTTTTCGAATCGCAATCAATTTGTGGATATAAAGATCACTAACTTACAAGCCTTCTCGCCATTTCTCCAGACAATAGAAGGCCAAACCAGTCTGTCCTGGCACACTTACTTCGCTTCGTCCACATTCATACATCTTCTCATGCACGCACGTTGATTTTTCCGACTTTTTACATGAACATTTTTAAAAAATTGTACTTCATCATATCATGTCTTTTACGTCCTTCTTCAACTTCTATATCCAGCAAAACTCCATCACGATTATATGGTTTTTTCTCCAGTCTGTGTTTTTGCCCAATAGTTTGTGGGTATTTCATCAGTCAATAGCGAACACCCATTTAACGCATATATTATATATATTAAATCATGAAACGTGAAAAAATTGTGTTCTAAACATAGTAGATATTTTATAAGCTTAGGTAATTATACTTCTTTATACCTGAAAGACTATTCTGATTTAAACTATGTTATTTTCAATATTTGTTTATATCTTAAAGAGACAGAAAAGCTTAGGAAACAAATATGTATTATCAAGGCGTTTACAAGACTTATGGCCTGTCATCGATTGAATTAAGTGGCCAGTTGATGTATTACATTACATTACACTTCCCATTCCGCCAAACATCTGATATACCTACCATCTTTGACAAATTTCGATTGTAGATATATTGAATTCTTATTCGTCGTTTCTCGTATTTATTCATATAAAAATAATAATGTTGTTTTCTGCTAAGAAATACCAATCATCTTTTGTTTTTGGTCGGCGTTCTCTCTATGGTCACTCGTGCTTTTTCCCCAAAACAACCACAACGTCCACGATTATTAGCTTTTGTAGATCATCGCTTTTTCTCACAATATGTCTTACAGTATAACACCCCTTTTTCATAAAGTAATATTATATTATATTATTTATTATGAGCCATAAATATAATATTATATTATTCAACATCAAATATTTATTCACATGTGATTTGAATATTAATGTTTCATGTGTGATACTTTGAACTGGTTCTGAAGCGTAAAATAGATTGTCTCACCTTTATGTAGTAAAATGATCAAGACACACTATACTCGGTGTACCAATGTAGTGCCCTATGCACCATTGGGCGCGGATAAGGGAAAGAAGTAAAGCGGTATTTGAAATTTCTTATGCATTGGTTAATATTCTGTGAATCGACATATTTCCAAGGAATGTTTAGCTACGGGAGACGATTATACATCAAAGAATTACGTGTTGATTTATTCTACTGTGGTAAATGATTCATCAACTTTAGCACTTAACGTACGCATTGGAGGCTATTGTTTTCTTCATTTGAGTCAGTATTCAGTGTCATTATTACTGGGGAGATAATACAACATGAGCGCTTGTCATTCATGCGTCAGTCGGAGGTAGTAAACAGAGCAGTTATACCAAGAATCTAGATTATAATAAGCTTATTATTATTCTTTATGCTTCATGTCTTAACTGCTTTACTTTATTTCTTCCATTTCATGGTAAACATAGGGCACTGAGGGATAGGTCCCACATCCATCCGCGACTCAAAGACTGCACCCGCGACCCAAAGACTCTTCCTTGGGGACTCTCTGTCAGTCACGCTATTTTATGCAAAAGTTTTTGCAAATGTATAGGCAAATTGCAGGGCGAAAGTTTCCAAGTGAAGTTAAGTCAAGAGGGCGACAGCATCGATCAAGTAAAAAAAAAAATCACGATGTCTCCGCATCGAAATACCTGATTTTTTTCTTTCTTAAATAAACACAGGGCACTGAATTGTTACAGTAATTGACCAATAACAGTGTATATAGATGATTTATAATATGAAGGCAAGATTAATCAGTCTTCTGTTGCAGTGCCAGTTCAGGGTATCACAAATAATATATTTTTGCATGGAACACATTAAAATAAATATTTCCTATTGATATTTCTGGAATGTGATACCCTGAACTGGCACTGCAACGTAAGACTGATAATCTTGCCTTCATATTATAAATCATCTATATACACTGTTATTGGTCACTCACCATGTCTAAACTACAAAAAAGAAAAGAAGTCAGGAAAAGAAAGTCAGGTCCACGTCCCACAGCTCTAACACAAACTGTCGACGAATTGTCAACATTGGACGTCCAGGGCGCCAGTGGACCAGGAGTTTTTGTAAACATTTTTGAAAATATTTACTTTAAAAAGTGATACGTATTTGTATCCTACTTTGAATAAATAAAGAAACTGTTAGATGATATAGATGATTTGATAACAGACAATAAGATAACTAACTATGATAACTATTAGATAATATCGATTATATCGCATGACGTCATATGTCCAATTTTTATCAAAATGACTTATTATGCAGGTGCAACTTTATGGCGTCTAAAGAATATCCCGTTTAAATATTATGCCTACGGCCAATCCTGAGAAATAGATAAAATAGTAGAGTTCTGAGAACCAGGTAGTACATATATGGCCTAACGGCCGAAACGTCTTCGCCGGATGACAGTAGATACCGGGGGTTGCTGCGTCCGATGCCTCACCTCTGTGTCCGTACGAAGTCAAACCACCGCACTCCTAATATTTTTATAAGGCACCTATTCTCAACACTCAGAAGTCTGCCATTTTGGGCCATGGTTAGGTGCCATAATTCACAGCCATATAGAACATGTTATATGGTTATCCGATCTCCAGACAGCTTCTATACTGTTCTTCCAAGTAAGGTCCATGTCCCGCAGCTCTGACGCAAACTGCCGACAGTTTAAATTGGATTGGTAGGAAATAAAACCGATGAAGTCATTAATATTTTTTCAGTGATCTAAAATATTTCAAAGCCCAGATCTTTTCCGGCTTACCAAATGAGCTGAACAATGATCGTCGATATTTTTTCAGTTTATTTTGGTTATTTTGACTCCTAATTAAAAGTCACAGACTTAAAGGTCAATTATTCTCAAGGGCTCAATAAGTCAAGCAGATCAGGCTTTTTATTGATTAAATTAAACAATGACCATTCAAATTCTTATGAAGAACAAGATGCAGTATCTAACATCAGCCGAAATACAATCGACAGCCATGTGCAGCTGTTTCTTATGTAATACTTGGAACTAAGAATGTTAAATATTCTTTATTCTTATACTTAGAATAATCGTGACAAGAGTTTTATATGAATCTACTTTATTTATTTATTTAACCATCTCAACAGGCCAGAAGGTCCAATAATTACAGAGGCAACAACGCCACAAACACCCAGGCTTGAGAAAAATTACTTTTAATTTTTGTGTTCTCACTGGGGAGTCGAAACCTGGAACCTACGTATCGTGAGTCCAGCATCTTAGCCATTACGCTACGGAGGCCGCCAATTACTTCTTCTAATCTTGTGTCAACTTATTTAATATGTAAATTATCTGAAAAATGCTTAAAAAATGTTATAAAAAATAATCATTACGCCTTTATTTCTCTCTCCACTTCAAATTCTAAATAAAATTTATTATGTTTTTTTATACATTGATGTTGATAACCATTTGGGTAGAAAAATCCTTAATATTATTAAAGCTCTATTTCGTTTTTTTTTAACATATTTTAATATAGTACCTACCTTACCTAGAATATTATGATAAACAACTTGGAAAAAATGGAAAATCTTATAAAAATCGTGAAATCTTTTAAATATTTTGTTAATCTCTAAGAATATACTCATTCTAGTGTTGCAAAAGATGTTAATAATTGAAGACACGAGTGGAAAAAGGCGTTAATAAAAAGCTGGGATATCTGTGAACTCTGCACAATTTGTATAAAATATCACATTTATTTACGGTTTAATTCCAGGCTTCTGCTACTAAATATATATGTAGGTGTTTTTTGTTTCAAAATATAGCGGTACATGAATAATTATTCATTCATTTTGAAAATTTGCTACTTTTTTTTTTGCCTTCCTCATCCACTCGTGTCTAAAAATATTAATTTCATTATGTAGCGGTGGCTCGGTATTATAGTGCTAGTAACAAACAATTATCTAGATGATTTATCTAAATTAACGATAAGCAAGAAAAAGCTTTATTCAATAACCAAATCTAGTTTGGTAAGTATCATTGTTGAAGGAATTTAATAACTCGACAATTTACCCAATAGCAGGGTGACAAATAATATTAGCTTATTTGTAAGAATGCCGGTTCTGTCAGAAGGTATATGAAATCTGCTTATTATAAGAGTTTGAGGTGTCAAGGTGTCTGTGGGAAGAAAATCGGACATCCTTGAAGCATTAGTACAATATCGTACTGCAAACTGTTGGAAAAACAATAGAAACTATTTTTACACGACTCTAATGTTCTTTAACTTGTTAACTTCAAGAAACATATTGTGTCCAGTAAATGAAAAGATATTACTCATAAATTTTGTCATACATTTTCAATTTTACGTGTTTTCCACAAAGGTGTCAGCGTTTACGGTCTATGATAAATTATTTATTTATGACGCCACTATGGCTTTTACATATATTTACAGTTATTTATATAAATTTAATTTAAATTGAAGAAAAAATGTTAAGAAAGCTATAGGTAGGTATGCCACAAAACTGAAATATTTAAAATTAATGAATAGTTCAAGCCAAACCTGATATTCCTGGAATAAGAAAACTGGAATGAAATATAATAAACTATAGTTAAATAATGTACACAAATGTTAAAATCACATGATATTAGTGGGCACTCAAGCAGAGGGTGCATGTGTTGGAGCAAAGTTTAACATTATTAAAATGGGGATAAAAAATGGTCATCAAAATAAATCTGATAATTAATCCTGGAATAACGGAAATAAATATGTATATTCATTAAGTTATCTAAACATGTTAAATTTTATAGAAAAATTAAATTTTCTTTTAATCCTACGTTATCTCAAAGAGTTTAAAATTAAAATTTAAGAAAAGAACATCTATTATAATTATTACCCATCAAGTACGGCACGCAATCAAATTGTCTTAAGTTAGACTTAAGACAGCATGTCTAAAACGCCAATTTTTTTTTTCTAGTAAAACCAAAAAATATTTCATAAGTCGTATTTTATTTGTTTGTCAAAAAACTAAGCGCTTTGTGTGAATGACTTATTGTGACATATTTTGACGCATTAGAGTTAGAATTTGTATTTTTTATTACTTACCAAAATTACCAACGTTCGACCTACACCATTGAACTAAAAAATGAACACAGATATGCCTTATATTTAGATGTATACAGAGCATTGTATTATTGGTGTACTTGTTATATTAAGGAAAACCTTTAACTGAACTACTATGCATATGCAATTCCAAGTTGAAAAATGACGTGTACCTATATGCTGAAACTTATTAGCGATAACACAAGAATTTTTTAAAGATAATAGGAAACAAGTTGTTACCGAGTACAAAATTAGAAATATTAAACTTGACATTACGATTTTTCAGTTTTACGTTTACGTCCTGAATTTTTTGGCAAATCACAAAAAAATCGCAGCAGAATGCATTTTTATAAAAAATAAAAAAAAAATTCTACTTTTTAAATGAATTATCAACTATTTTCTTTGAATTTGTAAATGTGTGATATATTTATTTTATATTCCATGAAGGTACAGACACAAACTAGGCACATATGTAAGGTCAAACACTTTTTTGGATTTTACATCATTTAAGTCCAAATAAAATTATAGTGATTTTTTTAAGAAGCGTGCAAAGTACACAATACTTAAATAATGAGTATGCAATGAAGGTCACGTAATAAATACGGTCTTATGACCATATTTAGTGCAAAGGTCCATACTTAAAATTGTCACGTTTGATCTCCAAAAGGTCAAAAGAAAAAATATCTGTTTATGACTTGTTAACAGACAAATATGACTCAAATTGATCCTTCAAAAAAAAACAAGCAAATCTATTGTTTAATATTGTCTTTAAGTAGTAAAATTATTACAGTGCAACACGTAAAAAGTATCAGGACAATAGTAATAAATCTAAACGACACTTATTTTGAATTATTTGGATATAACTAATAAAAGTTAGATAAAAATACTTCCACTTCCACTTTTATTTATTTGACCAGTTAGCGCTTTCACCCTGTAACGGGCATCTTCAGACTGGTAACACGTAGTACAAGCCAATAGTATAAATAACAGTTTTTGCAGAATAAATTAAGACACTAAACACATGAGTTTGAAAAAGACAGTTTGAGAGAGATGAGACGAAATTATTTAATGAAATAAACAAAGGATCAAAATTAAACTACGACTAGTTTCCCTTATGCACCCAACGGTGCATAGGACACTGCATTGGCATACCAAGTGCAGTTTAACTAAATCATTTTTTACATGAAGGCTAGATAATCAGCTTTAGACTTCGAAGCTAGTACTAGATACCATGTACTGTTATTTTTATTTAATTTACTATTTATTTAATGCAATTGATGTGTTTTTATATATATTTTCTGTAAATGATACAAATGCACAGTGAGTAATAAAATAAATAAATAATTTAACCGCCTTAACCGGCGAGGGGGCCCATTACGGAGGAGAACAACATCACAAACACCCAGGCAACAAAACCACTTTTGATTTTTGTGTTCGCCCGGGGAATCGAATCTGGAACCTCCAAAGCAGACGGAAAACATTTAAATAAACATTTCAGATTGACCCAAAATTTAATAATATGTAATTAATTATTAAAAATTACAAATAATTGCTTTTATTTAGTAAATGACATGGGTATAATAATGTTATTCTTTTATTGAACAAATAGGTGAGGGAACATCGAAGGGGTAGTGGCCTAGTGTTAGCTTGGCTGTCGTTAAAATTCCCACTCCGCTAGGAAAATTGCATGTACGTAATTTTGGAACAACGAAACTGATACTACAGTACTTTTTTTCTTTCATTGGAATCCCACATTCATACAATTTGCTTCTACTACAACTCTCCCTTATCCGCACCCAATTGTGCATAGGGCACTGCATAGGTGGTACATAAGTGCAGTGTAAACTGATGATTTCATCACACGAAGGTAAGATTATCAGTCATACGCTTCAGCACCACACATTGCTTCATTCGATAAATAATACTTTCCCTTCGACTTCTTATTCTTAATTTCAAGTAGATAACCATTTAATTTTCAAACGTCTGAACAATACCATAGTGTTTGTATGATTGCTATTCTCACAGTTTATGAAATGCGACTCGTTTTCAATTGTTTTGTACCCTCTAAATGTCCCCACTAGTTGGAATATTCTTGCAACTTATAAAAACTTGTGTCAAGGTGACTTGCATGCACCTTCTGAGAGCTTTATGTAAACGTATTAATGTATGCCTTGTGAACTGTTAATAAATAACAGTGATGTTTTCGCCATCAGCATTTGAATTTTTGCATTGAAATGATTACAAGATGTAATAACTATTGAATTTAATAATATCAATGCGCGGTAAAAAATGAAACTTTGAATTAGAAAAACTGTAATATTTTAATGGTAAAATGAAACAGAAAAGATTTTAAATATTGAACGAAAAGTACAGGGTTGTTTTTTAAGAATCGCATAATAAAATTGAAATCGTTTTATAATATGTACATTTGGGATAAGGCATATTTATAACGTGTTTTTTCAATCACATCTAGTCTGACCCGCAAAGTTTAGTACCCTGAAAACTCGCGTGGATTTCAAATACGATTTTTAAAATTTTTGCGTTTTACCAAAACGTTGATATGCCAAATTATGACATTGAATAAAACTGGTTCAATTACCGTCTAGTGCAATATGACATATCTATTTATTTGAATGTCGTCTATCATTTAAAGAAACCTTGGACTGGGACTGAAGCGTAAGACTGATCATCTCTCCTGTATGTAATTAATGATTAAAACTGAAATTTAAGGAGAGTAGTATCTAGTACTCGTTATTTTATACATCTGATTTACTAATGGGCATAGCAATTTATTCGAGCTTAGCTCAAACGTCTAGAAAAAACAGTGAATATTAAAAACTACTTTATAACTAAATTACAAAATTACTAAAATATTTGCCTTGAAAGTTGTATCACGAAAATATAGCAAAAATTTTTTTTTCATTCTGGTGACAAATTTTCGAAGGCTTCATTTAATTTTAAAAATTCTGAGTAAGGAAAATACTAGGGTGCTGTATTTTTTATAGTGTTTACTCTACCATTGTTATCGGCTACCTTGATAATGGTTGTGGGAGATAACGTTGTAAAATTCTCACGCATAAACACCATCCACGTACCGCACGTTATATAAGTATACATACCTACTGCCCATGGTGTACAATTTATAGTTTAATACACAGTTTGTGGAGATAGAAAATCACAAGTTTTGCAGGTGAAATTTTCATGGTGATTTACGTGGTAAAAATGAAGAAAAGAGAAGAGAGTCAAATTTTATCTTATTTTTTGCAGCAAAAAAAAAACAAAATAAGGCTTTTCAAAATGTTCTACACTATATCTTTTTGGTAAGCTATATCTTATAAGCTGCACTGAGTAACCGTTGTTATAAAGCTAAGTTTGTGGCGCTTGTAATAAATTATATATGATTTATTAATGATTTTTGATGGGTCCTTTTTGTTATTTATCACTCTAACTTAGCTTTCTGATCTTTTGTAATCTGAGTACTTTCATATATATTTTTTGGTATTGTGGACAACAATAATGCAATCCTGGACAACCAATAAACAATGAAAGGTCTAATTTTACTTATATTTTAAAAAATCTAATCCAAAATATGCTACACCTACTACTTTCTCTTATCCGCACCCAATGGTGCATAGGGCACTTCATTGGTACCCCAAGTGCAATGAATCTTAAAAATTTAATCCTTAATATATTATTTTGATAAAAATCGTGATAACATTATTTAAGTCCATGTGTTACTTGCTACAAAAGGTCACAAAAACACCGTTAATCCAGTGACCGCTGCTAAAATGCAATACTCTTACACAATCATTTCTTCTTTGCATAATTACAATAGTTAGATTGCAATATTCATAAATATGTATATTGTATATTTCATCGAACAATGGTAAAAATTCTGGGCGGCAAAAAGTGCCGCGAACTTACGGAGTAATTTCCTATTATTGGCGTGGGAACTGGAAAATCCTTTCTCAATAATACAAATTACTATTCAAATTAGATGGACAAGAAAATGAAGATTTGGGGTCAGATTCTTAACGAAAAGAGTAATTAAAACACAGCGTACCACATTATTTTCTATAAATTGTTTTGTACACAAACTTAAAAAAGGCCTACTTTTAAATTAAATGCTATACCTACGCGTTTTATTTTTTAAAGTTTTTCCATCACCTGTGGCCAGCGCTAGAAATGTTAGTGTTTTCAAAATGATATTCCGGTTTTATTGACAGTTACAAAGCTTCAAAATATTATCAAATACCTTTACTACGCATTATTTTTATTAGGAAATACCGTAGTACATTTTTTTAAAAGGGTATGAAAATTCTCAATTTTTTTTTAACGAGAAGCCTTCTTTTTTGGCATTTATTTAATTTTTCAAGATAACATAATGTACTAGCAAATAAAAAAAATTAGCAATTAAAAAGCACACAAGGAGTTCTAGGGAATTAATTAAGGTATCAGTTTTTTTTATATTCTTTCTTTGTGCAAAAACAATTTTTTTCTATTCCCTCTAAATAAAAGGTGTACAAATATCATTTCATATTTGACCGAAATATGTTAATTTTTTTTCTTTTCATTACAATCACAGAATTAAAAAAAAGGAATTGTCAGTACAAAATTGCTGAACTCTTCCATAACAAACTGTTTTTTTAAATAGTTGGTTAACTATTCTATTTTGGTATACATTGGCGGGCCTAGTGACAATTTCTTACAAATAAACAAATATGTTACAAAATACTTTAAACTTTATTAAATCATGTAAATTAAGTAACAATTATGCTATCATCATCATCATCATACCGTATTCACTCCCTATGTGGAGCATATGGATTCCACAAACTCCCTCCAGGCCAAGCGATCGGCCGCCAGCTCCCGTGCATCCTCCCAAGTCAAGTCCACATCCCGCAGTTCTGACGCAAACTGCCGACAAATTGCTATATACCCTTTTTATAATTTGTATAGATAAGTATAAGTCAAAAAAAATGTTAGCCACAAGGTGCTAGAAGCCAGGTTCTGTAATAATTTGAAGGCCTTGTGCAACTTGAAAATACAATAAAAATGGTGCGCTAAACTATAGGTAGGTAGGTACGGGTAATTTATACTCAACTTGGGTATCATTACTCTTTGTTATCAAAGCGTTTTACTGTTGGGACATTGTCACATACAACATGTTCCTATTATGACGATAATGCGCCATTATCATCAAGGAAACTTATTGTTTCCACTTATCTCCTCGGGGAACCCAGCCAGTCACCAGGAACCAGGAAAAAGATTAATGCGATCTTTGAATGAAATAATAAGCCATTACGATCGATAATTATTATTTTATGAACGCCTAGGAACAGATCACAATAGGAAGTGGGAAGGTACAATGTTCGATACCATTTATGACTTTAAAAAACTATGTACACGTGAAAATATACTATTTTTAGTAAATTTCTTTTTTCAAATGTTTGATTGCAACAAAGGCGCCAAAACATACATTTTTTTCTTAATAAAAGATAGATTTTTTTTTTTTTAACATTAAAATAAGTAGTAAATGAACAAATGCCCTGTCAATATAAATATGATTGTATGGAGTAGGTTATATTAATTGCACTTCGGTGAATGTTAGAATATAAAAAAATATTGACAATTATCCTCGATTTCTAATTAGTAATTAGCCAACAAAGCAATAAAATTAATTTTTAAGGGTGTACGAAAAATAAAAAAACTGATGATTTTGAATAGTGAGTTTTTTAAAAATGATTAAACTATAGAAATGATAATCCCCGGAAAAAATATGGGGTAAATACTGAATATTTGAAATATCCCAAAGTGTGATTATCTCGAAAGTCTCTTTTTATACCTATATATTAAAACCAGTGGTTTATTGTGTATCATAACATGCGAAGTGTCTTTGGATTTCAATATTAATTATCACCATAAGATAGTTTTTTGATTAGCGTAAAATAGCAAATTTTGGTATTTTTTCAGGATCCAACTCCCATAAAAATACGAAATCACGAAAAGTGCTTAGTAAAATAGCCACACAATTATATAAAATTTACTGAAATGTCTTTAATACTATCTAAAACCTTATTTTTACTCGGCTATGCACAATGTTAACAAACTATTAAAATTATTTGAACTACGGTATAGTTTTATTGTTATTAGGGACTTAAATATAAGCTTTGTGATTGGTACCATTATTAAAAAAATGTTTTGCACTATTAAGTGCGGATATAAAATATATGAAATATAAAAATTAGATTTCTAAATTCAAGGCAAGTACATTTCAACACTTATTTAGAGATCATTTAAATACAAAACAAATGAGGCTTTACAAACAAAAGTTAAAAACAGTTACGATATAATAGTACGTAAGGATGGTTATTTATTTTTTGTTAGTAGCAATAACTAGTTTGTGACACAAAGCAATAAGAATAGCAATGAGTAACTTGCATTTAATGGTCGTCGTATATTTTTTGTGCATCTTGGTGCACAATGTTAGTCAAATGAAACTGCACGTAACGTCCATCATGATAATCATGTTAATTGCTTTGCAACCGTGCCTGCAATATCCAATGACTAAGCGCGTACATAGTTATTGCAGTTTAATGGTTCTTAGAGTTTTTCCCACGATTGAGATGAAGTGTATCGGTAATCTAATTCAAATAAAAATCACAAAGATATTAATTCTGATCTTGATGCTTCACTTGATTATTGAACCAAGGTAAAGGAGTGGCGAGTGGCAATCATCATAAAATAATATGTATTACTAACAATTATCATTTATTTACATAATAAGTTTCTACGAAATTACGTTAAATATGAATGATCAGATGTTGGTAAGGTAATCCATATAGAATTGTAATAATTATTATGCTATTTTAGAATCTACCTGTGTACAATATTAATTTGCGTTAGGTATTTCATAAAATTTATATCTATATTATTCTTTATTTTAAACAGAGCACATTAAATACACACAAATCCTGTCCTTTTATTTAAAATTGTAAAAATTAAAAAATCATTTACATTTTTTAATAATTTAATGCGTAACAATACACTACACAACCTTTAAAAAACTGTATATATATAAAAATGCCTATTTTACAAGATATTAGGTTTCCGGCGTCCTGGACGCCCATTACTGATTAATCATTAGCAGTTTACGTCAAACCTGCATATTTAGACATGGACCATAGCTAGAAATAGACCTAACCTAAGTTACGATTGCAATTTGGTGAGAGAAAAAACAATGTTGCTCTGCAAATCGCGTATCGCACTTTATTATTAGGTATAACATAACTAAACTAACTAAGTACCTATCACGCCATTTCCCCGTAGGGATAGGCAGAGAGGATAGAACGCCATACCACTCTGTCCTGACAGACTTTCTTTGCTTCCTCTACATTCACACAACTTCTCACGCACATACGCCGGTTATTCCGACTTTTCACATGTCCACTTTCAAGTACTTGACGTACTTGGTCATGCCATGTCTTTCTCGGCCTTCCGCGGCTTTTTTTACATCCAGGCACACTTGCATTTAAACTTTTTTTAGCCGTTCTTTAATTACTCATTCGCTCCACATGACTAAACCATCGTAAAAGTAAAAATGTAAAAAGTAAATAAAAAGTACAAAAGCGTTTTATATCCCCACCATGGATACCATCGTGCCAGAGCCGATGGAGAGGGTAGATATTGGCACCCCTCCCCGATGGTTTTTTATCAGCATTTTTTAAATTTTAATTAAACATCTTTTATACAGGCATATAATAATCCAATATCACAGTTTGAAAAAACACAATTTTCTACACATTATTTCAGTAAAAGTTTAAAATCTCTGTCCTGTTACATAACCGTTCTCAAATAAAAAGGATCTTAAAGGGCAAAAAAGTCTTTATCTAATAAATATCAGTGGAATAGAAAGAGATGGCAAGAGAGTTGGTAGTCATGCGTTAGCCAAGTTAATAGGCCACTTTAAACATTTTCCCGAGGAAGCAGTAAACAATTACCCATAATTTTGTAGTAAATTTACCTTCTATAAGTCTTACGTTGTTGTCGTTACCCACAGCAGATAGGTCAAGACGCGTACATTATCTGCGACAGAAATTGTTAGCTATTCTTTTAAAAGCATAATTTCCCACACAAGTAAAGCGCACTTTATACGGGACTGAAAACTATACAGTTTCTTGTGCAAAGCGAAAACTGTATGGAAATGGCCGGCGCGACGTTTGGCTGACCTGGGAGTCATGATGTATTGAATACTTTGGTTGGGTTACCAATTTAGTAGTACATTTCGTGAGTATACCAGAATTTATGTGGGTGCACAGAAAGAGAGAATGAAACAGGTAATTACGGTTTTATAATGTTCGTTTATTTCACAAAAACTATATACTAATGCTAAAACTTAACTAACTGAAATATTGATGAAAAGGAATGGTGAAAATAGTTAAAATAAAAGTGAATTTAATATCTCGCAATTTGGCGGGAAGAATGTTCCGTAGATACGCGTGTAATCACGCAGCTGGTCAAAAGGCTTCTCGTGGATCTCCGAGTGTTTTCCGTAGATGCTCGGTTTTTGTGTCAGTTTGTAGATCTTCGTGCGCGTGACGTCATTGTTTCCGCCACAATACTTTTAAAAGCGTAAAAAACGACTAACATTTTTACATTATTAGCTATATTAACAATTTCCTGTGTGCAAACATACGATAGTAACTTACGATCAAGCTCAAAAAATCATATACATATTTAGCATGTCTTCTGACAGGCTGTACATTGTTTTGAACAAGAAACTGTACAGCTTTCAGTCCGTATAAAGTGCGCATAATTATCTATGTGTCAGGTCCTACACATGAGTAGTGTTGCCAGAGGCGAATATTGTTCTAGAAGGATTGTATCTTGACGTGTGTGAAAATACACCATTGATGATACAACAAATCTGTGAACAGTCAATGGTCATCAGATTTAGACAACCAACGTGCGCATTTATTTATTTAAAAACATATATTTATGTAGAAGAGTTAAAATGTGAAAATACTTGCATAATACTTGTGTAATAATTTACAAGTACTGATTTAATTATTTGTGCCTACTAATTGTTTTTAGTTAAAAAACATTGACAAAACGTAGGGAGAGTAGTGAAAAGTAAAATCTTTTTTAGCAATACCCTACTTGTCTTTAAATGCCGCCTCAGAAAGTAGTGGTCTAATTAAGCAAATAAATCTATTATTGGCTGGGAGTCATAATTTATTGTGAATTGATTCTCAACTAACTTTAAATTAAACCATTTATGTTCTTGCTTAGGACATAATATCCAGTTCCCAGCTAAGATTGTCTTATATATTATCATTCTAATTAAAAGAGGCTAAATTGGCAGTTCAAAATGGAGTTCTGGTACCAACCCTTGTGTATTGA
Source organism: Micrasema minimum (assembly GCA_022494985.1). Taxonomy (NCBI): domain Eukaryota; kingdom Metazoa; phylum Arthropoda; class Insecta; order Trichoptera; family Brachycentridae; genus Micrasema; species Micrasema minimum. The sequence goes on along the minus strand of JAGVSP010000475.1, from coordinate 20,976 downwards.
AGCGAAGCATGGAGTAGGAAAATTAAAGACTTAAGTATCTGAACGATGTTAAAATCCTATCTTTCAGGCAAATGTTTGGTAAAACCATATGTGATAGAATAATGATAAAATCAGAGTAGAATGCAATTCTAAGATAAGCATTATCGACAAAATTGCGAAAGCTCTCTTACGATGGTTCGGTCATGTGAGGTGAATGAATGATGAAAGAACGACTAAAATAATATATGATGCGAGTGTGCCTGGATGTAGAAGTTGAGGAAGCCCGAGAAAGAATGGCATGATCAAGTACAGGTGCTTGAAAGTGAGCAGGTGAAAAGTCGGAATAATCGGCGCGTGGGCATGAAAAGATGTATGAATATGGAGGAAGCAAGAGAAGTATGGCAGGACAGAGTGGTATGGCTTCCTATCCTCTCTGCCTACCATTTTGGAGAAATGGCGTAATGGTTAATTAGTTTGTTATTCTTATTTATTTTACGAACATTTTTTTTTAAACTTAAGGATGATAAGTATTGAGTTGATACCAAACGGAATTCGAGCATTTGCCGGTATGTCCTACAGACTTCCTGATGTCGTCCACCCATCTCATCGGTGGACGTCCTTGAGGCCTCTGGTTCCTCGGTCTCCACACCAGAACGCGTTTCGTCCATCTGTCGTCCGTCATTCTGGCTATGTGACCGGCCCATTTCCACTTCAACCAAGCAATTCGCTCCACCACGTCGCAGACCTTTGTCTGGCGTCGGATCCAATCGTTCCTTTTTCGGTCTCTTAATGTTATCCCAAGCATAATCCTCTCCATGCTCCTCTGTGCAACTTGCAACTTATGGGAGGATTGCTTGGTCAGAGTCATTGTTTCCGCGCCATAAAAGTAAGGACGGGCAGAATGCATTGGTTGAATACTCGAGTCTTGAGTGAGTTGGGAATGGAGCTTCGGAATGTGGAATTTAGCTTTCCAAAAGCCACCCAAGAGAGATTTATCCTCCTATCCACCTCGCTGGTCTGATTGTCTCTGCCGATGGTGATTTTGTGACCAAGATAAACATAGTTGTCGACTTTTTCCACAGGTAGAATTTTTCCATCCGTGTTGACGTTTGTCATCAATTTCGTCTTGGCTACATTCATCTTGAGTCCAATTTTATGAAATATTTAAATAAAATGATCCTACTATAAAGCCCTACTACTGTACGAGTATAATACGCTACCAACTAACTGCGAACAATTGTTTTCACCTTTGACTGTCACTTTCTCTCGGCTACTCCTCAGTGATGGGCTACATTAGTTCGCAATACAATCCAGAGTAATGAGAAAATGGTAGCGGAAGGAATTGAAACTAATTTGAGGGGCGTGGAGAAGCGTCAGTAATGGGTTTTCATTGTTGACTCCGATTCGCGTATTATACTTGGAAAACATTATAATTATCGATATACAAAAATGTTAATACTCAAAAGAAAGTAATATTAAAAATAAGCCATAATTGACATTTCAACAGCAGCGAGTTAGTATATATAAAAATGGATTTCTAATAGAGTACTTTCATACTTACATTTTTTACATTTCCAGCAAGTTTTAAGGTCTTTTTATTCCAAATTTGTACGATCCGTTTAAAATGACGTCAAGTGATTTTAGTTTTTAAGAGGCAAACCAAAGGTGGAAAAAAAATCGTGTTTTGACCAATACTTATAACACAAGACCACGTAAATGTGACCGCAAAACGTTTTTTTTTACGGAAAAGTAAGATATTAAAATAAAAATTGGCACACTAATTCCTTAGAATATAATGTGCTCTTAAATAACTTATTATTTTTATTTGGCTTGCACATTTAGCTATCCTGGGTAATCGAAAAAAAATGAGGGCCTTGCGTATTTTTTTTCTTCATAGAATTCACAACTTTAAAAAAAATTAATAGCGCTATTTCCCCAGAAAATAGTTAAGTATATGTGATATTTTTTCGAGGCTTTGTGGCTGTCGACAAATCTGGAATGTCATTTTGAAAACGCCTAAATTTTTAACGTTGGTCTACGGTGGAGCCTCAAAAAGTTACACGTCAAATGGCTCAAGTGCGAGTTTTCTCCGCCTAAACTGACCAATACATTCACAAAAAACTCATGGTTAGATAAACCAGATAGCTTGAAATAGAAAACGAATGAAGTTTGAAATTTTTATTTAATCTGAAATTAATATGAACCTCCCTATATTAAAAATCTTTTTAGAAAATGAAATAATACACAAGGTACTTGATATTTTTTATTGAATTACTGTTGTACTTAATTAATTACCTATGTGTGCTTTGACCCTTTAAGGGGCATCGCAAGACTGCAGTAGTACGTGTTTTTAAATCAATATGTAACATTGGTGGTATATTTTAAGTCTTAACTAGCTAGGAATTTCTTGATAGAAAATGTATAATAAATACTATAGTACAATAGTAAGAAGTGTTTTATTAATTTATTGCGTATTTTTCTAGAAATATTAATTCATTGTTATAATAGATACTGGTATCTCTTCAAAGATATATTGTGTACATCAGTGTTTTATTTAATAGTTATACTAGTACGTCAAAGTTGACGAAAATACTGTCAACATCTAACGACCGCGAAGACACGCACTGCAGTTATTACGAAAATTTCGTCATTAAAAATTAGTATGCAAATTGTACAACGTACGATGAACCAAAACAAACTTAAAATAAACTAACTGAAACTTTCTGTTCATACTTGGTAACAAAATATTGTTATATCACTTGGGAAATATTACGTTTTACAAAGGAATGCAAAGCCAAACGCTGTAATGTAGAATGTCAAATAAACCATTTGTCAAATGTGAACAAAAATGTCACTGAAATCATACAAAATATTTGACATTACTTGAACTAATTATTGTCTATTCAATGCTGTTTGTATTGCATAATACATGAAACTAATATACCATTCATTTTTGTGACATTATATTAAAAATAGTGAACTCAAAATGATTTAACTATTCATAATATCAATTACTGACTTATTTTGAACTAGTTTCATTTTGTTGATTTCCCCTTTTTTTAAGTTAGGGCAACTAAAATAGGAAGGTATACATGGTTTCACAATCAGTGCACTCTTAGAGCAGTAATAAAACTACCTACTTGTTTTCAATAACAGCAATGTTAAGCTAAGTGTCTGTGCCAAAAATTATTTAAAAAATAAAGCACAAAGATATATAAATTAATTCAAAATATGAGTTAGTTCTATATCCAACGCGGTTTAAATTAAAAATAATCTTAGGACCTATTAGGTAGATATATTTCAGTAATCTTACTAAATATTTGCAATTTACCCGATGCATTAACCTGACGTTTTGTAATAAAATGATGTGCCATATATTTTATGCTTGAAAACAAATATTTACAGTTTTTAGAACAATCGCCTTACAATAAAAGTGAAAAATTGAGCCCCTCTAGGCCCAGATTACAGGCTTAACTTCATCGATATGTATCGCAGTTGTGACGCGTAATTGCTAAAATCTCTTTGAAATAATAAATATAGAGATTACAATCGTAAACGCGTCACAGCTGCGATGTAGATGTGCTCGTAATCTGGGAAATAATAACGTAATATAATAAAATTTTGCAGAGTTCACTCATGTGCGTGGAGAAGGTACAAATTAGATAGATTTGATAGTATTACACAATTTACAAATTACTATACATTTGTATTATTAACATTAGCAATAGAACAATACTTAGTAGGTAAATATAAAATTTGTTGTTGCGAATCTAATAAAAAATGCAGTCGACAACTTACATGAATATATTATTGATGTCAGCAATAATATCGACACAATTTTCAGTTTCTTCCGACCTATTTCCGACACAACTCCGTCTGCATTTTCCCGTGTGCATATTTTATTTTATTTTGTTAGGAACAATAACAGACAAAAGGATAATAAATATAATACAAAAAAATATATAAAAATATACCTAGGTAGACCAATTGTCCTTTAAAATTGTTCACATCATGCTTAATCGAATGACCAAAACGTAATGTTTATGAAAATGTGACATACACACAATGATTAAGTACATATAAAAGCAAGGGTGATCACAAATATCTCAAGAACAACTTTTTCTTGAACCCGTCTACGGAGCTTCCGAAGATGTCCATACCTTCAGTGCTGTCCCTGTGTATTACGTTGTACTCTCTGCACATACGAGAGAGAGGATTGTAATACCCTGTATTGGAGGAAAAGCGCTCAACTCTGAAAATGTCTGCCAGTTTCTTCTTCTTTCCTGATCAAATGACTTTCAAAGCTTCACAACCTACAACTATACATGTTTTTTACAGTTTTGTATAATATCTTTTTCAGCTGGACGCCCAGCAGAGATACAGCGTATTCCAGAGAGGACTATGGCAGTTAGTGAAGGGAACCAGAACAGACAGGCTATATGATATCAACCTCTGGAGGCAGCTGAGGTTCCAGTCTGCTATAGGACCCGCTGCCCTCCCGCCAGATCAACTTGACAGAGTAAATATTACAAAATAAAGAAATGAAAATAAAATAAAGGCAGCTTCTCAGTATTATGATGTAAACACGCTTGCAGTTTGAATAAAAAAATCATGTTTTCCGTACCTCCGTTTCCGTTTTTTTTTTAATGGGGTCAAAATATTTTTTTTTAAATTAATTTAATATTTTATAATAAATAGTAGACAAAGGATGAGGATAGTTACGATTTTTAAAAACAAACTTTGGTTGATAAATCAACATGTAGATACGTGATCGCACTATTTGTCAACATAATAGATATGTACTGACATTAATGACGGTTGGGATAGATACGAGTATATACCTTTTTTAATCTCATGATATTTGAACATTATTTCAATTTGTAAATACTGTTTCCAACAAAGCCTAAGCGGCTTATGCTTGAAATTAGGAATCGAGTCGTGTTGAAGTGGAGATTCGCCGATATTGATATTTATTTATTTACTACTACTGCTACTCTCCCTTATTCGCACCCAATGGTGCATAGGGCCCTGCATTTATTTAGATTAATTTATTTATGAACAGCGCCTCATGCAGTAAAACAAATAGAACATTCTTTAAAAGTAGTCAATATATTTTTAAATTTATGATAAATGGCTAAATTTACATTATTTTTATGGCTTTCCAGTACAATCGACTGATCAACGACATGCTGGCCGTGTACAATGGCGCCCAGATATGCGCGTACAACGAGCCATTCCGCTGCGGTCTCCGGCTGCAGCCCGACCTGGTGCAGATCATGGCGCGCTCCCGGGACTGGGAGGAGCTGCAGCACACGTGGACGGAGTGGAGGAGGAACACGGGGCTCAAGTTCCGGGATCTGTACGAGCAGCTGGCTGACTTGACCAACCAGGCGGCTAAACTCAACAGTAATATATTACCTAGTAAAGCAGTTGCTCGTAGCACGAGGGCTGCAACATGACCTGGTGCAGAGAATTGTCAACATGTGTAACTCCATGCTGTTTTTTTATTCTAAAAAAATCGCTCCTCTTTACATATGAATATGTGAGGTTTTTGTTAGAGTTTTTGAAAATAACTAAATCGTAAAAGTAACTTAAACAATTTTATACTATTTTTTATTGCATTTTTTAAATACCTTCTATCAAATGATAATATTTTTGTCGTATACCTTTTTCAAATTCAATTCTGGATACTAATGGAATTTCTCATTGTCTTACTTCGATGCTACTGCCATCTGTTGAAAAAAGTATTTAGTTAGAATTTTAAATATGATGATGGAGCGGCGCGGCGTTGCCGAACTCTAGTGAGATAGTGTAATAATATGTTTAGTATAAAAGTATGCGTATAGATGGCGTTATAAATAATTACAAAAAGTTTTATAAACTTAATGATTCTGTGAAATAAAAATACCAAAATACTGAAACTAATGTGGGTTTTTTAATAAACAGTTATGTAATTTGAAAGATACATTTGAGGCTACTAGAAATGAATTCAGCAACCTCCTTCGGTCATTAAGGCTTATCATCGCGTTAAAATATTTGCATATTAGGAATGCAAAAAGACAGCGTATGGCTTACGGTCCGTTTTATACACATTCGTTAGTAAAGCTTGATTTGCTAATCAGGTGATTCAATACATAAAATATTACCCGATTATTACCTATATTTATCAAACGTTTGAATAGATGTTTATAAAACCGGCCCTTAGGTGGAAGTTGCAGACTTCAACTGACCTTTTTTAAAAAAAAAATGTATCCTTATCCGCACCCAATGGTGCATAGGGCACTGCATCATTACACTAAGTGCAGTGTATCTTGATCATTTGTTACATGAAGGCAAGATGATCAGTCTTACGCTTCAGAACCAGTCCAAGGTATCACACATGAAGTATTTATATGAAAACAACATGTAAATAAATATTTCAAGAGGTCGCGGAATCGACCTCTTTTGGGCGTTTAGAATAAATAGAGAAGGGAAAAATTATTTACATGTGATTAATGAAGAGTAAGACTGATCATGCTACCTTCATGTAATAAAAAAAATGACCATAAGACACTGCACTTGGTGTACCAATGCAGTACCCTATGCACCATTGGGTGCGGATAAGGGAAAGTAGTACTGGTATTTTGATATAACTTTTCTTATTATTTTGATTTTCCAGATTTCACGGACGCCGCTGAGTACTGGACGTTCCCCTTCGAGTCCCCCCGCTTCCGCCTGGAGGTGGACGAGGCGTGGGAGCAGGTGAAGCCGCTGTACGACCAGCTGCACGCCTACGTGCGCAGGAAGCTGCGGGACCTGCACGGCCCGGAGCGGGTCAGCCGCTCGGCTCCCCTGCCGGCCCACATCCTGGGGAACATGTGGGGGCAGTCGTGGACCAACATCCTGGACGTCACCATCCCGTATCCGGGGAAGAGCTTCCTGGACGTCACGCCGGAGATGTTACAGCAGGTACAATGCGAATACTATTATTATACCGTCCGACCACTAAACCAAAATTTCCTTCAAGCTTTCAGAGACAAGTGCATGAGAAGATGTATGTAAGTGGAGGAAACAAGGGAAGTGTGTAAGGACAGAGTGGTGTGGCGTATTATCGCCTCTGCGTACCTCTTCTGGGAAATGGCGTGATGGTTAGTTAGTTAGTTCCAGAGACGTTTTTTCATCTTTATTGTTCGTAGACAAAATTTGTTTTTTTTCACGTTAGTGATCGAACTGCATTTTTAGTCTCCTAACCTCCGTTTCGAGGTGTATGCATACGGTACGTGATTTATTTAATTGAAATGAGTATATGACAGGTTACCTACTTCGTAAATTGTAGTAAGTAACTAACTAACTAACTAACTAACTAACCATCACGCCATTTCCCCGAAGGGGTAGGCAGAGAGGATAGAACGCCACACCACTCTGTCCTGGCACACTTCTCTTGCTTCCTCCACATTCATACATCTTCTCATGCACGCACGTCGATTATTCCGACTTCTTACATGCCCACTTTCAAACACTTGTTTTACTTGATCATGCCATGTCTTTCTCGGCCTTCCTCGACTTCTACATCCAGGCACAGTTGCATCATATATTTTCTAGTAAGTATGGTAGAAAAAAACAACGAAATTGGGACATAGACACTCATCGACCATCTCTCTTAAAGAATATAAAACCGACTAATATTGTGGTCAATTTGAGAATATTATTTTAACAGTATAATTACTGAAGCAAACACATTTAAAAAAAGTTGAAAACTTGTTAAAATTATAAAATATTTCCTTATAAAAATGCTAAAAAATCACCCCGCCATGACAGTGTTTCACCACTGCCGTGACCAGGAGTCGAACCTGGGTTACTACGGCCACAACGTAGGGTCCTAACCACTAGACGATCACGGCTATCGGGGCTTGTGAAGAAAGTGAGATAAAATTGACTTTTACTCTGATTTCTGGTCACACTTGACTTGGCAAAGGCGTGGCTGCTGTGATCTTGGAGCAAATTACAATGTAGTTACGGCTAGATCAATTACACAATGCCAGCGCAGCGGTTGATATTAATACAAAATGTAAACATGGCCTTCATGTTGTACGCTACGGATTAAACAAGGCATACAAAATTAGATAAACGACTATGCGATTAGTGAAGGAAGTACTCAGTTCCCTATGCACCATTGGTTGTAGTTAAGGGAAACATGCATAAAATGATGATTGATTTTAACTAACTAACTAACCATCACGCCATTTCCCCGAAGGGATAGACAGAGAGGATAGAACGCCACACCACTCTGTCCTGGCATACTTATCTTGCATCCTCCACATTCATACATCTTCTCATGCACGCACGTCGATTATTCCGACTTGTTCAACTTGATCACGCCATGTCTTTCTCGGCCTTCCTCGACTTCTACATCCAGGCACAGTCGCATCATATATATATATATATATATATATTTTTTTTTTTTTTTTTTTTTTTTTTTTTTTTTTTTTTTTTTTTTTTTTTGAGTTGCTGAATAAGAAAGCCTTACATGTTAAGTACAAGGCTTCGAATCTGTTTGGCCACCATTGTCATGAAGTTCATGAGTAATGGTGCGTGTTTGCCTTTTCATAATTGAGGAAACATCTGTCATTGACAAGTTGCGCCTACTGCATTCACATTCAAGACTGTACCGTTGTAAGCTGAAAATCGGACAGTGAAAAAGCAGATGCTCAACACTTTGAGAAGAGCTGTCATCGCACAAGCAAAAATCGTCATCTCTTATTTTAAACTCTCTTAAGATAACTTCTCATAACTCCGTGGCCAGTAAACATCTGCGTCAGCTCGAAGGATGTTTCATGATGTTACGGAAGAAAGCTGCATCGGCTAATGTGGGGAAGAACATTTTTGTAATTTTTCCAGTATAGAAGTGCTATATCGTTCTTCCCCATTGCTGCTGGATCTTGTGTTTGATGCACACGCTTCGCAAAGCTTATAAAGGAAAATCTGAGAAAAAAGGGGCAGTTACTCTTACAAGTTGCAGCTCGACCTTTTCATCAGCCTTTTCATTCCCCAAATGCCTACATGACCTCTGATCCCAGCAAATTTGTAAGACTATACCTCTTGTCTTCAAAGCTCATCAGTCTGTGTCTGGATTTCCACGATAAGAGGATTTAAACAGAACGAGTGTCCTAAATAGCTTAACCGATCTGAAACGACAATCTGAAAATATTATTAGCAAACTTCCAACCTCTCAGGTGGTTTCTTTAATAACCATTCAAGGGCTTCTCTTATAGCGAGTAATTCGGCCTGGAAAATGAGCACCAATATTATCTAGTTTAAACATCCTGCCAGTAGTTCTGTGTATCCTTCATAAGGTACAAAAGCAGCTCCGACCTTACCATCTAAAAGACTGCATCTGTAAATATTCTGATTTCATTAGGGATCGCTGGAGGCAAATTTTTGTCTATAAAGAGGCAGTTTTCTGAGATTCTTTCACTCGGGTGAGGTAGAGAGTAAAAATATTCTATCGTCCCTTTGGTATGTACGATCGTCGGGAATAATACTTAATTTACCAGATTTCTTTACAGTATAAATATCTTTTCGTTCTTGAACTTTGAGGTCCAGTGGTGTGAAACCAGTTAAAGCTTGAGCGGAGATAAGAGATATAGTTCGGTATCCCCTACAGGATCTTATGGCAAATTGTCGTTGTAAGCTGTCCAATTTTCTCTTGTTAAACTTCTTTTCGGCAGCAGTTGCCATACGCTGGCCGCATATGTGACAAATGAGGTTCAATGGCTCCATAATAAATCTGTCGCATCACCGCGGGGAGAGCACCCCCATGTAGGTTTTGCTGCTCTTACAAGCATACCAGAGAGATTCGCCGCCTTATTACAGATGTTATCTACATGTAATGACCAATTCAGTTTCTTGTCTATGGTAACACCTAATATCTTGATTGAATCAACAAGAGCGAGTCTTATACCGTTCATAAATAAGGTTGGAGATGGTTCATTTCTTCTTTTGGTCATCAGCATAGCGTTTGTTTTTTCTTTCTGAGAAGGTAAGTTTGACTTTTTTACCCCCAGTCAGCTATGATTGAAAGTGCTTGATTTGTATGATCTTCAGCCTCAGACATGATCTGGGCAGTTACAGTTAGAAAGACATCATCTGCGAAAGCTTGAATACAGATTCCTTTCCCAAATTTTAATTGAAGGAGGTCGTCGAGTATTTATATTTCCAAAAGCTTGGGCCACAGGTTGACCCTTGGATACAGCTTTCGTAGTCTTTTTACTTTTAGTCACATCTCCATGAGTAACTCTGACCTCTCTATTATGTAGATAGTTAATAACCAGTTTCAGTAGATTTTTTGGACATTTTTTCCTTCGCAGTTGATAAACTAAAAAGGGCCACCAAGCGTGGTCAAAAGCTCCACGAATATCCAGTGAAACTACTATAACAATTTGATGAGTATCTCTTCCTTTGGCGATGGAGCTGACAGCAGCATTTAAAGCATCTTCGGTAGACTTTTGGGAGTGAACCCATACTGGTTCGTGCTAAGTTCTTTATTAATATGCCAAGATATTCTTTCGATCATCAGTTTTTCTAGGACTTTTCCAAAGACAGGGATGAGACCAATGGGTCTGTAAGACTTGACATCATCTTTCTCCACTTTGCCAGGTTTTTGAATGACAATCACATTGGAGCACTTCCAAGGTGTAGGAAAACAATGTAAGCGTAAGCATGCATTATACATTTCTAGTACTACATTTCCAAAAAATTCTGTAACTTTCATGCATATATCTGATGTAAAGTGGTCATTTCCCGGTGCCCTTTTTTGTACTGATGCTTTTCAATACGGCTATTATCTCCTGTATTGTAAATATGGGGTCGTTTGGAACATTCGAAGGGAGTTTAGATTCTATTCTTATGTCAAGATGCAATGAGGATTCAGAGGTTAAATCGTCATCCGGAAAAAAAAATGATCTAGTAGACCTTTTGCCGAATCTTCCGAAGAATTAAAGACTGTTGATCCATTTTTGAGGGTCATTGGTGGTGCCTTATTGTTATTTTTTGCCAATATTCTATAGACAGTTGACCAGGCGGTTTCTTTATTCTGTATGGAACAGTAATTTTTCCATGATTCTAATTTGGCTTCGTGTATGGCTTTTTTGTAACTATCTTTTGCTTCTAGAAATGCTGGAAGGGTTATTGTCTCACGTCTCTGCAGTCCAGAATTCCGAAGTTTGTGTTTGGCTCTTGTAACCATTTTCTTTAGTCTTGTTAGTTCAGCAGACCACCAAGGGCAAATAGCCGTTATATTTTTTTAGCCGTTCTTTCATCATCCATTCGCTCTACATGACCGAACCAACGTAAAAGACCTTCCTTAATTTTGTCGATAATGCTTATCTCAGCCTTGCATTCTGCTCTAATTTCAACATTAGTGCACCTATCATACATAGTTTTACCACACATTGAGATCGCATTTCAACTGCATTCAATCTACTTTCAACCTTATTTTTCCAACTTCAAGCTTCGCTTCCATACATAAGGGTTGGTGGTATTGATTTTAGAGAAAGGGAATATTGTTATCTGGGTGACAAAACACCCCGTAGTGTATGCACTTGGTTTACCAATGCAGTGCCCTATGCGCAATTCGACGGAAATTATGGAAATTAGTGGTAGTGTGATAGCTAATACAATATTCTGGTGGTATTAAATACAGATATACCGTAAATTTTAAAAATAACCATTTTCTATTATTTTTATAGGTAAATGGGAAAAGCAATTTAGTTACTTTTTTAAAATTTTCTTGTCAATAAACTATTAAAAAATAATAATTGAGCTCAGTAGAAAGCTATTTACTTTTTTGTTACGCCCCTGATAACTCCTTTTTACGGCTTTTTCTGAAACTTTTTTCATTACCAATGTCGGACAATAAAGAAGGCAGTGGCGACTCGCAACCGACAATTGCGAAATCATATTCAAAATTACGGACCAACAACCTGCATACGGAAGGAAATAAAGTGTGATCTTAATAAAACAAATTAAATCACTAACAATCACGTTATGTAAGATTTTCTCTCGGAACGATCACACATTGCAACAAATTTCCGATCACGACTGTGAGAAAGTATTATCTACTTGAGTCGTAATATGAATTATTACGTAAATATAAACGTTGTGTTTTGATTCCATTTTGATACGCACTTTTTGTTTTCCTCTTCATATTTGTCTGTATTTCCTGTCCTTATTGTTAACCTGTGAATAATATGTATAAACAAGAGTGACTGTCCAAATATTTACTCACCTACTTCCAGAAGTTACTAAAACATTTTTTTCAACATTTATTTATTGACGTGTGAAATAGGGTGTTTTAAATAATATGTTTGAAATTTTTTTGGTAACATCATCATTATGTCCTTTCCCTATGTGAAGAATAATGAATTATTCCATAAACTGTTTTTTTTATAGCTAAATAAAAAAGATACAATACATCCAAGCCAAGCGATCGGTCATCAACTCTAGTGCTGTCGTAGTTCCAAGTAAGGTCTACGTTCCATAGTTCCAACGTAAACCACCGATAAATTGTGAATAGTGTACGTGTACATACACTGGATGTTGATGACTGGAATATATTTTACTTTTTACGTAAATACCTATACCAATAACCAATAACCATTCTAATGCGCACTTTATACCGGACCAAAAACTGTACACTTTCTTGTTCAGTTTTTTGTTCAGAAAACTATACAGTCTGTCAAAAGACACGATAAATATGTATATTTTTTAAGTGCGCGTAAGTTATTATCGTATGTTTGCACACAGGAAATTGTTAATGTAGCTAATAATGTAAATATGTTATTTGTTTTTTACGCTTTTAAAAACATTCAGTATATCAATATCTACTTAAATGTTTACATTAAAAAAAAACATTATCTGCCAGCCCTGCGATTCTACTAAGGTTTAAGACATTTTAGCGACTCCCCCTTAACTGTCACTCAACTGTCACTGTCAAAAATCGGAATCGGATTTTTGGCTTCAAAGTAGAGTAGAATCTTGGTAGAATCTCTCAAGATCTGTGCATTCCACAAGACATAAAAGATCATTATTTTTGGAGAAGCAAATTCGTCGAATAAGTAAGGTTAGAGATAAACGATTTGACAGCGATTTGACAGTTCGGCGAGAAATGGGCGTCTAGTGACGTTTGGGTTTACGACCGGAACGCAGCCCAGGTCAGCAAACGTCGCGTCGACCATTCAATATTCCATACAGTTTTCGCTTTATACGGGACAGTTTGCAAACTGCACAGTTTTTTGTCAGAATCAGCAACTTAACTACTATTAGATATAAGATAAAAACAACTACTAGACCATATTTAGTTACACCCAGTATTCAGCGAATCCCGGTTGGTTAATATTTAAATTATGACACTCAAAACTTTTATACTCATTTTTTTGCTTCATCTTCTTTTGCCACGTTTGCTCCTATGTATGTATGTAAAGAATGTTGACATTATAAGATCCCTTCTGGAGACCCGATTGTCGGCTAATCTCTTGCCTACTCCCTTCATCACTTTATTGGAGCTTGCTGCATCCGCATCCGTTCCCTTCACTCTATTTTTCCGAACAACATCTCTTGACTTATTTTTCCTTTCTCAGGGTTACACTCCAGAGACGATATTCCAGCTGGCTGACGAATTCTTCGTGTCTTTGAACATGAGTGCCCTTCCTCCTGCATTCTGGGAGGGATCCATTCTGGAAAGGCCTCCAGAGCGAGACGTGAACTGCCAACCCTCAGCTTGGGACTTCTGTAATGGACAGGACTACAGGTCATTGCAGTTTAAGTATTTTATTGACTAACTAACCAACACGCTGTTTCCCGATGACAGGATAGAGGATGGACTGCCACACCATACTGTCCTGGCACACTACTTTTGCATCTTTTACTTATCATGCACGCACGCCATTTCATCCCGTCGCGTGTCGCCGTCCAGTTGTACTTATCATTCCATGCCTTTCTCGGCCTTGCTCGAATGATATTTTTTTTGTTGGTATTTTTCAATTTAGAATAAACCAGATAGTCAATGCGATCAAGCCAACAACACGGATTTTATTAAAAACAAAACTAATTGTTTGTTTTAAATCAGATATTTTTATTACAACGCCAATTCCAAAAAAATAGCATCAAGTAGGAAACTATTGTGCTACTAGTGCTATTTTTCCTTATCCTAACCTATTTGTGCATAGAGCACACCGCATTAAAAATCATTATTCATAAACAGCAATAAATTATTCATTATAATATAATCGAAGTTGTATATGGCAGAAGCACAAATTGAAATATGAAAAAATAAATCCTTACGGTACGTTATACACAAAATACTCTTATGCGGAAAAAATAACTAAATTTATTTGTTTATTAACTTCATAAAATAATATAGAAATCAAAATCTCAGTTACATAGACAAAAAATATTCTAAAAAATTAAATATGATTACATTAAATTGATCATATCAATTTGTAGAATTTTCCTAGAAAACTAGTCACAGTTTGATCATTTCTGCAGCTTACAAACTTTTCCGTTAGATGGCGGTAAAGCAAAAGGTTGGTTACTAATTTTCACGCGGTGAGCCGCATTCTGGGATATTATTAAATTCGTTTAGTATCACTAATTATTTAAGTTGTTACTATTTCATAAATAAAAACATCAATTATCCATGCTACTGTTTTGAAAAATAAAAAAAATACGAAATTCTCTGCTTCACAACGGTCAGCAATAATAAAAATCCTCTTTATTTGAAATGCAATTGAAGCGTAACCTCAAACGAAATAATAAAATGATGATTACAGGATCAAGATGTGCACCCAAATAACGATGAAGGACCTTGTGACGGCTCATCATGAGGTGTCACATATCCAGTACTTCCTCCAGTACAGTCACCTTCCCAAGGTCTTCAGGGACGGGGCTAATCCAGGTATTATATGGAAATAAATATTTCTGTTATTCGAGTGTTGTAAATAATCCGTAGGTTACTGCAGGCAATGAACGAAATTTGTTGATGATAAATCGGTGATGAAAATAAAGAAAAACAGAATGTTCATAAGAAGTCTTCTGCTCAATTCACTTCTGCAGTGTCAGTCATTCTATTTGCCAAAAGATCCGCAAAACAGCTGCGCCATTAAATTTATAATACAGAGGTTTATTAAAAGTACATTAATTGTTTGTATTAACATATCCCTTACTAAGACTGATAATAATTATAAATTGACCATTCTAGTTTCTAGATGAAAATAAAATGCTCTGTAGTAAATAGTAAATGAACTTAAAATTATTTCAAGAAAAAGTAGAACTATTCATAAAAAAAGCTCTACAAAAAAGATATTGAAGTATCGTATAGATAATATTTATGGCATCTAAAATATTTCGGTGTATGTAAGATGCTGCCAGTATTGCGATTAAATGCTCACATAACTTTCTTTTTGGTTTAAATGTTTGTGGAAACTGTTTTATTTAATTTTACTTCCTACTAACTGTAAACATGATTTACTGAATCATTATTAAATGGCGCCATGTGGTTAAAACGTTAGTGTCTTGTTCAATTAGGTTTCTGTTAATGGGTCTTTTAAGCTGGAGAATCACTTTTACACTTATATCAGCTAATGTACTATCGATTAAAAAATATATAAGTTTTGACAAGTGACTCAACATGTTTAATTAATCTGTATAAGCTAGTAAATTTTGACATCACGATTATCAAATAACAATTAAAGAAAATATTTTTATAATTATCTGCAAAAAAAAAAAAAATTTGTTATTTTATCGAAATTCGTAGGTTATGATGCCGTGTTTGTGGACTTTGTGTTGCCGAAGTTTCGGAGCACATTGCAGTGTGCATTTTCAGGGCTCTGAAACGTCGACAACACAAAGCCCACTAACGCGGCATAATAACCCAGAAAAACACTATCTGTTATCGAAATCTTCCCTCTACTAATGATTATAGTTAAAATGCGTTTAGAGCATTTTTATCAATGTTATTATTAATCGTATTCTGGAAAGGCCATACACTACGTATGCCTCCCGAGAGCCTTAACCATGCTTGCCTATTTTACAAGGCATCAGGTTCTCGGCGTCCTGGTCGTCCACTGTTGACAACTCGTCGGCAGTTTGCGTCAGTGGACTTGACTTGGTAGAATGCACGGGAGCTGGCGGCCGATCGCTTGGCCTGGAGGCAGTTTGTGGATTCCATATCCATATGCTCCACATAGGGAGCGGATATGGTATGATGATCATGATGATTTTAGTCAGTTACATTTTTATTACATTTCGTCTGCTCTGATCTGGATTAAAGATTGAATTTCTAAGAGCTGAGAACACTATCGTTTAATTTGATCGGCGTAATTATATAAAATCCATTAAAAAGCAGCCGTCAGTAATCTTCTAATGCTCAGCTTAACACATTTGGTCCGATTTTACGGACGATATTGTACAATAATTTAATTCCATTTCGAATGCAGCAATTAGTGTTTTATGGTTGAGCAATGCATAAATTGGTCAAATAAAAAATACGAACATGAAAGGAAAATGACCAGAAGTAATAAAGTTGAGTAATATTTGCGTAAAATGTGTACGATTTTACGTCCAAACTACTTATAAATTACATTAATCAATTATTGCAGCATTCGTATATTCCTCGTTATTTTAACAAAACATAAAAGTACTTGGAATTATAATGAACAATAAATACAAACGAGATAATGAAAGATGTTTTGTTTGCATCTTGGCACAGTGGTTAGCACGGTGAACTAAAATACATTAAAAACCAGATCAATTTATTTGAACGAAAACGTTATGAAAACTTAAAAAAAATCCAATTAACGTTTTGGTGGAAGCGCTACTGACTTTTCCAAAGTTATTTAATTATTCGTATTTCTTCGAGGTAATTAAAACTTTCTAGAATAATTTATTACGAAATAAAGCATTTTATTAATAGAGAAGTACCTACTGACAACCTAGCTGTTGATTTACATAAATTGTTTTCCACCGAGCAAACTCTCATAAAAATACACGGTACCAACTTTTTAGTTGATACTATTTTATTCCCAAATCTGAACCAATACGAAACATATAATTTATAATAATATAGTATATATATACTTAAATGTTTTATAAATATAATATTATTAGATTTTCACCAATTGTTTTCCTGTCTTTTGAAAATTATAATCTTATTTACTTGTTTTAATTCCCTTTTTGGATCCCTTTAAATGTTTCCTTAAAATGTTTTTATTCTCATAAATATCGTGAACTTTTTAAAAGAAAATTAGTTATGTACACTGTTAACTTAGACGAAAAAAATCGAATTAATACAAGTGTAGATATAAATTATATAGACATTATGTGAATGTACCATTATAATAAATTCAAGCTTCGGAAGTATTTTTACATCGGAAATTCGGTCCGTTAACAAACCAGGTCATCTGAATAAAGAAAATATGTTTTCTAAGACCTTTTCCATATATCCAAATTAAATATTAAATGGGATTTTTTTTAAATGGGCACACATATAACTGCGCTGCCTTTTGTACCATTATATATATATTTTTTCCAAAAATAATTTTAATATTATCAGATGTATGTTTTTTTGTGCTTTCATAGCATGGCATAGCATATTTTTCTACTCGTAGCTACCGCAGTTATTTAAATTTTTATAAATTTAAAATTAGATTTTTTCATTCGTTTTTATATTATTGGGACACATTTTCTCTGTGATATTATTGTAATAGCATAAAGAATTATAATTGTGATAAAAAGAACTTTTAAAATATTGATAAAGTAGCAATAATATGTAATATTGGGTTTTGTAGAATACATTTTTAATTTTCAGTACACGGATCGAAAGCAATAAGTAATTAGTTTAAAAACATAACGAATAATAGTTACAAAATTTTATTACATAGTACTTGGTGTTGGTTGATGATTTATTTTATGATACTCGTTTACTTTTTTGCAACACTATCATTTAAAATCCCCATTTATAAACATGTCGTTATAAAAGATAAACGCAAAGATAACACTATATACGTCTACGTTTTGAAACATTTTGGTGTTTAAACCAAACAAAGATAGTATCGAAAGGAAATGAGAGCAAGCAACTAAGATAAACAATTTGTTTCCGTTGGTATAGACACGCTACCAGAACCAGGTTAATCCATCAATTCATTGATATTAAGAATTATTATGAAAGCTGTAAGGATTTAGTTGTAATCTTTAAGCCACCTGTTTACTTGGCCAACAATGGCGACCAACTTCTCTGGCCATTTGTTTCCATCGGTTAGATAATTACTGGAAAATTCCCTCCACAAACATTGGTGTGATGAAGCCAAGATAGTAGTAGCAAGTTTTTACTGAAATAAATCGTGACTCAAAATGCTTCTATTTTTATTTAATTACCATATATAATATATAGAACTGGGTAGTTTAGTGGTAGAGACGCGGATCCCAGATTGGAATCTCTAGGTTCAAGTCCCACTCCACGACAACTTGTCTCCTGTTTTCTGGCACAGTTATTTCTAATTATTCTAAAGCCACCCTTATATTTAATACTATAGGTATATCATAAGAACTCAATCGACTCAATCTATTTACGGTTTTATACAAATAATACAAATTTGATTAAATTATAATGCAATATGTATCTAAGATATATTTGGTAAACAGGTTTTTTTTTAAACCAAGAGACTTAACTTCGAGGCTTGTACTCATTCCCTCGATATTTGGAAAAAATACACAAATAATACCTACATAAATACAAACAAAACCTAAATAAAAACTTATCTATCTACTTACCTATTTTATCTACATATGAACCTTAACATCATCTTATTATTTTTCAACAATTTATTATTCACATTGATAGTAATTTCACTCTTCATAGTGAAAGTTTAAACGAACTGTTGCGTTAGCTTAGACTCGATATCTAAGATACCTAAGCTCTATATTAAATATAGTAATATAAATATAAGATACTATAAACTATTGACAATTTACCATTTACTCGCTGACAAGATCTTATTCTGAATATTTAATAATTTCTTCATGACTACGTGTAAACATTTATAAATATTATGATATTGTTATCGACTCAAACAATGTTAATTTACAAATGAGTTACGTCAATAGTTTTTGTAACAACATAATTTCATGTTTAACTTACTCAAGAGCTTATAGGAAGTAACTAGACATATTAATAATTATAAATTGAAGCTTATTTAGCTTATTCATTTATTCTCCATAATATTTTTATGGAAAAAAACATTGTAAGGAGTTGGGCTTTTAAATAAAATGTGACAATATTGTGTTCGAAAAAAAATCATAAAAAATTAACCGTATACAATACACCATCTTAGCAGGTGGTCAGTTATTTTTATTTTTTGCTTTTAAAGATTCTTAGCAAAGTATTAAAACATAAAAAACAAAACATCTTTCATTTCATAAAGATCTAAAAATAGCTCCCCTAAAAGTTTATCGAATACTACTACTACCAAAAGGCTCTTACGTTAATTAGCATGGCTTATTTCTGTTACAAATTTTAATATTGGCGTACTTGCATTTAAAAATGATTTTTTTTTTTTATTTATTAAAAAAAAAAATTATTTTTTTCATTATTTTCATTTTTTTAATTTTTTTTTTAAATTTTTTCTATTTCAATATATACATAAAAGAAAACAATACATGTCCTACTGAGTTGCCTACTGCAACTCGTCAGTAGGTGCATAAATACAAATTCAACTAAAAATAAAAGTACACAATAAACACGTGCCATAATACAGAAAAACGATTTCTTGGTGGTCCAATGCACCTGTGCTAAACATCATATATTTATGTTGTTGATAAATATATCAGACAAGACGGTAATAACATGCTACGAGTAAACTAGGTTGAAGTAACTAGTTTCGGTAGCAATTTACACAGAGTGCCTTCACAGTGTGATAATTCCTTACTTAATACTGAAACTATGGTTTATGTAAAACCACTTCATATTAAATTACAATTACCTGTAACATAAGCGCACATGTTACAAACTCGTAAGAGCTATCGCGCACGGAAAATATAAAATGTCGGATGTTGATTTTATTGGCATCCACATCCACCGACCGACAGAAACAATCGAAATTAAATTCACGTGGCCTACGATCATCACTTCTAAAGATAGAAATTAAAAGAATATTAGGGATGTACATAATTCATTTAATTTAATTATTTCCATCACTTGAATAACTAACTTTATTTATTTATCCTTAAACCTGTTTCGAAACGCGTGCTATTTTATTAAAAGATAAATAATTATTATAATTTAGGGATTTGGGATTTTAAATAAAATATTATGATACAAAGACTTCAAAGTTATTATTAATTTCTCTTTGCGTTTTGTTTTTTGAAATCTGTGCATTTTGTAAAATACAAAAAAATGTGTGAAATCGATGTGCGGAAATAATTTTAAAAAAAAATCGTAAATTCAGACATTTCTGTTAGAAATATTAAAGACCTACATAACTTTAACCAAAATACGTTTACACATAAAACATTTAAAAAATAGTCTATCATAAACACCCGCGACTTCATTTTAGATTGTGCTTTTTTCAACAATCCTAAGTGGATATTATTTAAAAACAAAAAATAATACTCTTGTTACTTTTTAAATAATTTTAAAGTAGGTTTTCAAAGTAGCGTAGTATCGTAACCGTTTGCAGTAATTCTAAGCTCCAAACCAACCATTAAGTGCAAGATTATATTAATTACGTAATTTGTTGCAAATAGCAGCTCAAATTATTTATAGATTACATTAGGGAACAAGAATTGTCTAGTAATCGTTTGGCTATTGGGTAAACCAACACACATACGTCCATTTCTCAATATTTTTACGGTAATTTACTGTTTATTTTCTTGTGTGACGAATTGAATTGGCCCCCATAGTATAATGTAATACGATGATATAGGAACTCACATCAAGGAGATTCAGGGTTGATTTCTCGTGAGATT